>JBBPLP010000982.1:0-10282 GCA_038089875.1 Fistulinella prunicolor
CGTCAGTAGGAAATGGTGGGCTTATATGAGAGTAGCTGGTTTTGAAGAAGTTAGACCTTTTGTTATGCTTGCTGCATAGCTAGCATAGAGACCAGAGGGCGCTCAAAGGTTGCGAGAGTTCAAAGATGTCATGGTGTCGCCACATGACTACTAGCCCCTGAAGAGGACAGCTAGGTTCAAGGATATGACTTGTTGGGCAAGCCGTTCAAGGATTACAACAAGGGAGTTCGTCGTTCAAAGAGTTTTATCAAGAGAGCATCAACTCAGGAGTATGATGGAGACTCAAAGATACGAGGACCAGAGGGGACAATGTATGAGCTAGATTCTGGTAGGTCTAACTTAGGGTACATCAGGGATATCAATAGGTTTATATATGAAGAGCCAGTGTTCAGGGTAGGCGAAGTAAGTACAAAAGAAGAAGTGATGATGAATGAAGTGAGTCATCAATAGAATGCGATAGAATCGCGAAGAATGATGACTCATTGGAAAGTAAGCATAGATGAGTAAGCGATGACGTGTACCCTTGGTAATACAACTGCGCATGAGTAAGTGCTAAATAAACAGTAATGTGTAAGCAGGAAAATGACAGAAAAGAGTGGCCTAAGCGGGGCTTGAACAGCGAATGCTACAAGTGTCAGAGAAAAAGAATAGGGGCATATAAGGGAAACGTAACAATAGGCTGTGGCATAGTCAAGCAACCATGAAAGAAATGCGATGCCCTCAAGGCATCAGAATGGAAAGGAAGCATACTAGTGCTTTAGTGATCAAACATGCTACAAGCGCATGTAAAATGGAAGAGAAGTGTGCAGCACTTCTGTGACTAGGAATAAGAGATTGCAGATCTCTATGGGTCAGGGGTATGAAGCATAGCCTCGGGACATGGAATCTAGCCTGGATCATGTGATTGTACTTCAAGAAATCGTCTAAGTCCATCAAGGACTTGTGAGTAGTTGTCAAGACTTAGGGGAAGTCAAAAATAATAGGATAGGGGCTGGGCTACAATCGTGTTCATAACAGAAAGCTTGTTCCCTTAGAAGTTCCCACAGGTTCCTGGACAGAAATATCCACAGATTTCATCACAGATCTGCTCCTATCAAACAGATTCAACTCCATCCTAGTGGTGGTTGATTGCTTCTTAAAGAAAGTTGAATTTAGTCCCACTCAGAAGACAGTAACTATGCTAGACATGGTGAAACTTTACCTAAACAGAGATTGGGCCAACCATGGGCTTCCATGTTCAATTTTATTAGACTGAGGACTCCAATTCACATCACAGGTGATGCAATCCTTATGTATGTCTCCGCTTAGGCATTATGCTGAGGCTTTCCACCGTACATCATCCACAAACAGACAGTCAGACAGAGCACATAAACTGAGATCTCCAGCAGTATCTCCGGATGCTCACAAACAAGAGGCAAAATGAGTGGAGTGATTGGCTTGCACTTACTCAATTCAGCTACAATTCAAAACAACAGGCTTTGACCAGGAAGACTCCTTTTGAAGTGACTTGTACCTATCCACCTAGAATGGGATCTGAAGGTATTCCAACCAAGGCACCAGCTGCCAATGAGTTGGTGATCACTATGGAGAAAACCCTGATAGAAGCACACACTAACTTGGAGAAAGTGCAAATTGCAATGAAGAAGCAAGCTGATAAGTGATGGATGGACACACCACTGTACCATACAAATGACCTCGTTCTCCTATCCACAGGTAATCTCTGCTTGATGTGGGAATCCAAGAAGCTCACAGAATGCTGGATCAGCCCATACTTCATTCTGAAGTTAGTGGGAACCAATGCTGTGCACCTGAAACTCCCATGCACCATGAGAATTCACCCAGTTGTGAACATCTCTCATGTAAAGCCATTCAAGGAATGGCTCAACAGACAGCCCACCTTTAATCCCAGCCTGGTACACGTCACCAAGGACCACAATCAGGAATATAAGGTGGATTACATCATTGATATGCACAAGAAGGGATGAGGGATCCAATACCTAGTCCATTGGGCAGGCTACATAGAGGAAAATCCAAGTTGAACTTACATAATACCCAAGGTGACATCACCCACTTCCATGAAGCTAACCCCTATCTACTCCACTCGGTGAAGTACTATGACATTCTCAGGTTATTTAACCCCTACTTGGATCCTCCTAGAGGGGTTCCATGCTCAGTCAATTTGGAGTCTCAACCACAGAATGGGGGTAGTTTTACAGCCAGTACTGTTTTTCCCTATACTTTCTGACACTTTTCAGACTTAGAGATATTTCCTTGTGGATCTTATCTTATCTCATCATGTGACTTGTCATATGACCTTATCTTTAGAATCACTTTTATGGTCACATGTCCAGTATATGTGGCTTGGGCCTAGAGCTCATTACCTGTCATTTTCACAGCCTTCATTTAATCTCTGTGCATGTAAGGCTATGCTCAGCTATGCCGATGCTCCTTTACTTCTTTACTTCTCTTCCATATAATGCTGCACATTCCTATGCTTGGCTGTGCCATAGCCTCATTCATATCCGCTGCCTCAGGTGCAGCATGTGTTCTGATGGAACATTCCATGTACAGCCTTGATGGTTATAGTATTGTATCAGTAGATCTGCTACAAACATGTACACACAGTAGTTTAGTATATAAACCCTTTAGGTTCAAGGCTGGTTTTGCCAGTTTTGTTCTCTTGGAGTTTTTCCTTTGAGACAATCTCTTGGCTTGACAAGCCTCTTCAGTTTGCATCAAGCTGCCCTTCATCACAAACTCTGATTTATCATTGTTTGTTTCATCAGTCATTTCAGGTACAAGATCTCTTATTCTGTGGAAACTAGATATGTTGGTCACTCAGGACACCTATATCCTACTCCCAACATTGTTTATGACAATGATACACTGCAATTCAAGTGTTGTCAGTTTACTGGCATGTCTACTCCTACCTTTGCCCTAGATTCCATTTCTTTTGGCAAAGAGACTTGACTCACATGTCATAAGACTATCCTCAACTTCAAGTTGTGGGATATTTCTACTATCTAGGTGTGGAATGAGGCAACAGATGCACTATGGAGAGAGAGTTTCCACAAATAATTTCCTTGATTCAAAGGTTTAAAAGAAAGAGATAATTTGATTGAAATTCTCACTATAGAATGCAACTATCACTCTTGCCTTTTGAGATTCAACATCTTACTGTTGTTCAAGATGACCAACAAGAGCCTCACTCAATGCAAGCTGAAGCTTCTAACAGTCAAGGCAGACAAGTTCTCTTTGCAGAAGGCAGCAATTGAGAATCTGGGGTGGTGGTGCCTAGGGAAAGAGCTGCCAGAGCAGTGGCCAGTGCCAATACCATTTGGTATCCCCTATGCATCAGGCATAAGGAAAGGAGAAAGTCCCTGCATCTCTACTAGTGTAATCTTTTCCCTTACCTTTATTTATCTGTCCATGTATGATTTCCACAACTTTTATACTTCATACCATCCATGTAACAATAGAACTATAGAGTTTATAGATGATGCAACCCAGTTGCCAAACTGGATATACATATAACCTACATCACTTTGCAGAGACCCTCTACCTCATTTTCGAGCAGTTGGCTATAAAGCCCTTACCAGAATGATACTGCAAGCAAGAGGCTCTATATAGTTCATCATGGTCATGAGATATTGCAGAGACATCTGAAGATGAAGAGGAGGATGGCACACAGGAATCAGAGGACAATTCTGATGAGGATATAGAGGAGTTATTATAAGAGGACTCAGGACAAGCAAATTCTTCTTCTCTTCCATTTTCACTTTTACAAACTGAATCTGATCTTGCCTCTCAGATTATTCTCTCTTGGTTAATCTGATACCATGTCAGATTCATTCAAACTCCCTCAATCCATTCAGGTCCAACTTGCCCACTTCACTGGCTCCTCCAACTACATTGGATGATCTCAGCTCATGAGCAATATTCTGATCATGCTCCAATGGTCAAAGATCATCAAAGGCACTTTGCTTTATGCCTTCAAGCTGACCAGAACAAGAAAGACACTTGGATAGCAAAAGATTGGCAGGCTCAGGCTTCTTGATGGTTTACATGTACAATTCACTTCAGCATCTCACTTAGGAGTCCTATGTCACTATTGAGACTGTCATCCATCCATCTCTTGCCAAAGCACTTTGGAATAGAGTTGCTTTACTCTTTGCCCCTAGAGATGTCATAGGATAGTTCTATTCTTTTTCAGAACTGATCTAATATCACATTCCAAACTCTACAAATCTTTCAGCACACTTGAACAAGATTCAGTTGCTATATTCTGATCTCAGCATAGCTATATTAGACCTCCCTAACAACCCTAAAGTGATGATCATGCTCAATGCTTTACCTTCTGGTTTCCAGAATACAGTTTTGACTATCATCCAAACCACCCCCATTGCTGATTTTACACCAGATAATGTGATCCCAAAAATCCTATCTGAGGTGACTCTTTGCTCTACAGGCTGCTCTTTGGCAGCCTGAATCTCTTCTGCAGATGCTCATCACATATCTGTGGTGAAGTGCACTCCAGACAACCCACAATGTGAACATTGTGGAGGTGCACATTTCTTTGATCATTGTTGGGGAGTATATGGTAAACCCTCTTCAGGTTCTAGATCTTCTGGGAATTGCTCCCAGAAGAGACCTCAGCAAAATGCTAGACAGGTTCCTTCCCAAGGCAAACACCAAAAAGTGAATACCTATAAGGGTTACCAGCAGAAGAAAGATTGAAAAGGCAAGGGGAGAGCTAATGAAGTAGATGGCATTGCCCATGCTGTTGATGGCATGGATTTAGAGGATAAGGAAGAGGAGATTGAACACAGAGATAGATGAAGAAGTGAACTATTGCTGGAATGGTGACCCTAAAGATGATGGATTCACTTCTATGACTGGACCCTCAAATGTTCAGACCTTTTGAGCCAGCTCCCTTTCTCTTGAATTCTCTTAAAGGAGGAAGCAGAGCAGAAACATCCAACAAAAGGGCCACTCCACCTGCCAAGCACAGAGACCACAAACCCATAGAAGCTTTCTATGGAGATACTACATAGATGAAATGCCAACAGTACATGGAAAGGAAAGGGCACTGGTTGAGACTATGTGGTTTGGGATGAGAATGAAGCTTATGATGATATATGCAGACACTATAATGATGAATTTGATTGGAGTTATGACTGGTATCCTGTGCATCTTTGCACTTTGACTGAGGAGAAAGCTGAGTTTTATTGCACCCATTGGCTGGTTGACAGTGGATGCTCTGACCACATCTCACCCTTTCTAAATAACTTTTCAAGTCTTTCTGATTCAAAGAAAGGTGTGAAGACCGCCAATGAAGATCAGCTAGAGATGACTGGTCCTGGCACTATCAAGAGATGAAAGACAAGTTCACCAAAGTTGTCTTGAATGACATTTGGTTTGCTCCAATTGCTTTACATCAACTTTTGTCAGTAACTGCACTCACCACTAAAGATTCAAGTGTGAAATCACATCCAGTACCATGCTTTGGGACTTGCAAGGACATTTGGTGATATAGGCCTCTGCTTTATCTCTAGACTCACACCTCCCTGGTTTCAGTCCACTCTGATCACTTCTGATGGCACTATCCATTCCTTGCAGGAAGAAAACTCAGTCACTCTTTGGCACCTTCATCTTGGACACCCTTCAAAGAATGTTCTTTGTCATGCCCACACTCATTGTTTTGGCATTTCCTCTCTTACTGCTCCTTTTGCCTTGCCTCCCTGCAAAGGTTGTGTGCTTGGCAAGGCAGACCAATGACCATTTATTCCTTCCAAGAAGCATGCTTCTTGCCCTCTTAGTATGGTTCACACTGATCTCTGCAAGTTTCCTACTCTGTCTAGAGATCGCTCCAAATGAATGATGACTTTTATTGATGATTTCAGTTCTTATGCTGTGGTTTCTTTTCTTTAGCACAAGTCTGATGCCTTCCAGTCCTTTCAGGCTCTTGTGGCTTGGGCTGAGATCCAGATGGGTTTTACTCTTCAATCAATCCATTCTGATTAAGGAGGGGAATATTTGGGATCTAATCTGCAGGTGTTCATCACATCTTGTGGAATAGAACATCAGAAAACCATTCCCTATACTTCTCAACAGAGTGGTTATGCAGAAAGACAGTGTCAGAGGATTCAGCAGAGACAGATACAGATGCAGATGCGGAATGTGACAAGGAGGTCTGATGCTCCCTTTCCAGCCATTGGTCCCAATATCACATGTCAATGTCTTGCATGAGGGCCCATAAGGCAGAGAGAGTGGAGGACTTGCCAATACAAGAAAGTTTGTCTTATATGTGTTATGATTGGCAGTACCCCCCTATCTTTTCCCTTCTCTATGTTAACCATTACAATAACCTTCACCATCGAGCCCTGCTTAGGTTCTCCTCTTTTCCAACCCTTTACCCACTTACTATTTAGCACCTACTAATGCGCAGTTGTATTACCAAGGCCAATCAGCTGATTACTCATATCCACTTACTTTTCATTGATGTCATCATTCTTCACGATTCTATCACATTCCATCACTGACTCACCTTCTTCGTCATCGCTCCCTTTTTAGTGCTTTCCACACCTACCCTAACCTCTAGCTCTTACATATATAAACCTGTCAATACCCTCAATATACCCTAAGGTAGATAGTGTTGCCACAACCTGACCGGACTCAGCATGGCGCAACTATTGGTGACTAAGTGAGCAACTTAACCTTAAATGGTCCCACTTCATGTAAACCCCAACTCAGCCCACCTTAGTTAACTGGTCCCACTGATTAAAGTCGTTGATTGGCGTGAGTCAGCTCAAGAGGCACCAATGCACTGGCAGCCCAGCCAGTTCATTGAACAACAGAGAATTTCACACACAAAGTTACACAATACATAACACTCTATCTCCAGGAGAACTCAATATAACCAACTTTTGAACTGCTGAACAGCAATCACTCCTGCCAAGGCTTGCTCACATTTAGCCACCATTCATGGTGTTGCCTGGTGTTTGAAATGGTGTGTGCCGGTGTGAACAAAGCCTGTTTTCCTCATTTGGCTGATCAAAAGAGTGGTATGATGACTTATATTCATGGTGTGCCAGACGTGGTTGCTGTGCCATGAGCTTGTCTGTCATTATTGCTATCAGCACATCGAGTGCATGGTGTTGAAATCTTCTTTGTTTCTCTCATTACATGAGTCAGTGAGGACGTTGCAGGAAGGAGGACTGATCGAAGATAGTCATAGTTCGGTTGTTGCATGAATAGAAGATTGCGAATGTATGACAAGAAGGTCATAAGCTCTGTTGGTAACTTAGAATGACCTCTAGCAGTGAACACCTCTTTTGATTTGTAGATAGCTGAACACGATAAGTGATTTTGATTACCTGGTCCTAACCATGGTAAAGATCCACCATGGAGGAGTAACAAGCTATAGGCTAGGGCTTCAAGATCATCCCCGCAGCTGAGTTCTAACCTGTGGTGACTATTCAAGAATGCAAATGCCAGCATCCCAACAAGTCCACAGCCTTGTCTGATTGGAATGTGGATACGTGAAGCTGGGCTTTGGTACAACTTCAAAGCACCAAAATTGATCAGAAAAATAGTGTCCTTTGCTTCTGTGAGTTCCATAAGCATATTCTGCAGTTTGATATCTGATGAACGAAGTTATGGATATGGATAAACTCAAGTCAAGATATCTGAAATCAGGTAAGGTGGTCCGGACACATCCAATATGAAATGGTGGATGAAACTCACCATTTGTAGCCCTAGGCCAGCAACCTGGTGCAATTGGAATGCACCATCAGGGGATGCTTCAACTAGCTCAGCCAAGGATGGTCTGATGTTGTTGATATCATAGCTTGATAAGATCCTTCTCTACCAAGCCAGAGAGGCTGAGGTAGTCCAGTTCCGCCTTCGAGCTCACAAAGGACTTCATATTCATATTTCAGGTGAATCTGGTGAGATATTGGCTAGCAGCTAATTGATTCTAACTTGACAGCAACAAGTTGCTTTGTAATGATGTCTTGAGCATGGTAAACTGTAGCTAACAATGTTTCCAGCTGAGATTCTTTCCATGGGGTCACACAAACATTCAACAACTATTTGCTCACCATACAAGCCAGTTCCCAATTCCTCTTTCAGTACATATCTGCCATCCACACAAACTATAGTATGTCCACCATCAAACCCTTAGCTAAGTCTCGACAGTTTGCAAAGGTTGTCCTCTCCAGCTTTTTTATTTGGCAGCTACACCCTCATCATCAGCTATAATCGGAACAGGAATGACAGGAAGGAAACCTGATTTCTAAAAGAACTCACCTGATTGTATTCAACTGCCAACTTATCTGATGGTGAGCACTAAGCGACGAGCATACACACCCAACTAAAGGCAGTGTCTCAACGAATCAACGGAGTTCCAACTTTGGCACTCAAATCCTATTTCCTGGATGGCCCCTGGGCTCTCCCCTCTCCTTTCAGGTTTGTTTTGTTTTGTTTCAAGTCCATTAGTTTACTCACACCCCTTTTACCTGACCATGATTCTGTGACTCTTAGAAGGATTCTCCCAGGATTCAAATTAATGATGCATGATAAGCTATGCAGCAGAATGTGGTGTGGGAATCTTAAGAAGCACCAAGGGAAGGTTTCACTTTCAGGCTCTTGCTCTCCCATGTTCTCTGCATTGGACTTGCCATTCCTTCAATACTCAGTGGAACCTCGCATAACCACTCCTCAGGCAGCTCAGGCGAGCCTGGCAAGGTTATCTCCACCCATCTCCTATCCTGTTTCACTTCATGGGATATGTATCAATGGTACAGGGGTTCGGACTACTGTACCACCATTAAAACCAGGCCATCTCCTCATTTCTTTTTAAGCGACATTAGCATCGCTAAACCATTGGAGCTCACCAATTTAAAAGTCATATCTGTCCAAAGGAAGACTGCATTGTCCAATTGTGTCTCCCAGTTTGTCTCACCATGCACATCACTGAGTGCATATACACCAATTTGAGTATGTCCTTGGCAAACTTATTCAAGTAAAGAATCATTCAAGCATCTCTTACAAGACCTCAGTGTGAAGAGTGTTAATGACAGCCTGGGTGTTGATGTCCAAACCATCCAGGCAAGTGGCCAATGCTACCAAATTTTACTAATGTTCATTAGAGTGATCCTGATAGATATTCAAACAAGTTGACACCAAAGAATTTGAAGCACTTGTGTGCACGGTGGAGGTATGGTCTTTCCCACAGAGGCGACCCAAGTAGGAAGTTCGTGGCTGTGCAATATGGCATGCAGCTCATTGATTGTTAGGTTATCTCACAATCCAATGGACAGTGTCCTGATTGTTGAGATGCCAATGGCAGTGCACGAATTCTCACTTACCAATTTTAGCAGGGTTGTGCAACCCACCCTAGATCAGCTCCCATTCAGCTGGGAGCGTTTTCGTGCTACCTTGGAACTGAATCTTTCAATGTGATTGTCATGCACTGGCTCCGCAACCCCTGATCTTGCTTTGGTTGCAATGCCTGTTGAGGATGGTCTGTCTTCTCTCCTCGCCGTGGTAGAATGTGCGTTCAGTCAAGACTGAAAGGAGCTGATGGACAAGATTAGAAATGAGGTTGAGGGTTGGCTGGAGATCACTCTCGTCATTCTAATCATCGTTTCGGAGTTTCAAGACTACCACTCTCCACAGGAGGAATCACTGACCTGGGACTTCTTTTTGCGACATGACACATGTCTTTCTGACAGAGATTTCTTGGCTCTCCCTCAGTCCATCACTCTATGTACCTCTAAATCCAACCAATGCGACTCTCCCAAGCATTCCAACTCCTCCCCATGGTTGGACTCTTCTAACGTCACACAACCTGACCCCACTACCCCCACTGCAATATCCAACCCCATTGATTCTGACTCTGACTCTAATGGCGATAGAGCGCCTTTGATACTTGAGCCTGTCATAATCGCGGGGCACACCTGGTGCCAAATCAGCAACATTGAATACCATGTATGGATCAAGGGGAATGGTGATGAGAAGATCAATGTTATGAACATGATCGTAGCCCAGCCCCTATCCTATCATTTTATCCTATTATCTTCAACTTTCCTTAGTCTTGACGACTACTCAGGAGTCCTTAATGGACTTAGACGTTTTCCAGAAGTACGATCACATGACTTGTCACATGATCAGGGCTAGATCCCATGTCATGAGGCTGCGCCTCATAACCCCTGTCTCAAAGAGATCTGCGATCTCTTACTCCTAGTCCTAGAAGTGCTGCGCACTTCTCTTCCATTTT
>JBBPLP010000983.1:0-10277 GCA_038089875.1 Fistulinella prunicolor
CGGAACGGAAGTGCTGTCTCGGATGTTGACTTGTGATGGCTCAGATCGTCCAGAGCCGGAAGCCGTGAGGAATTGCCAGCGGTGCCGATTGCAAATGAGACGGCCATATCGCGGAAAGACAATGGGACGAGGAACCCGGGCAAGCTCAAGGCTCATCACTCCAATGGAGATATCATAAACACTGGAGTTGGCCTTGCTGCACACGGTATATTTCTTGCGGTCCTGTCAAGTCCGGAATCTTGTTTATCCACGGGCTGCATAGTAATACATGTCTCAGTACTTGTCCTGAAACAAGGATAATGCTTCAACTTGAATCTGTGAGAAGATGGGCTAAGGAGATCTGGTTTGGGCGACCGCCCGTCTCATCGACCTGCCGAGCTCGCAATGTAGCATCCACTGGAGCGTGCTGCGCAAAATATTGAGTAGATAGAACCTCCCAGGCAAGAACGCTGCGGCCCTGTTATTTCATAGAGGCAAATGTAATCATGCGCCACACGTACAGGTTGTGTTCCGCCCAATTATCCTTGCGCTTGCATGTGTTTTGATTATGAGCGGCCCGCCTGCGTGATGCGAGCGTCCGCATTGTCAGCGGTGACAACGAAAGCTGTGGGCGAATGACTAAATATGACCGAAGCCCGAGGGTAGTTTAATGTACGGCCCGACCAACACCATGACCGTGTAGGGATGATGCGGCCGTTCTCGAATACCTTCAAAGCCTTCCTTTGCCCTGACACATCATGCGTCATGGATGACTCTTTGCAAACGGAGGTTTGCTCTTGAAAGTTGAAGCTGGCCGAGTGTGCCTTCGGAATCATGGCGAACAATGGCGCCCATGCATGATGTGCGGATGTCAAGTTGTCTGCGAATGCGCTACACGGGAATAGATTTGATCAATGCGTGCCTGCAGGGACATGCGAGCGAGGTAGCTCTACTTGACCACCTTGTCGTGTGAAAGAGACCTTGAACTGGAACTGCCACGCATGAGGGACACAACTTGAACCAACGCTCAGATCAACAAATGGTCCACTCGAGTGAGACCACATCACAATGATTTCAACCGGTGGATAATGTAAAAACGGTCTCTTTGTATTATCAGCCTATAAGTGCGTTTGGCCTACACATCGGTGAGTCTGGCACAGACAATCATTTACTAACGTCTCTCAGACATCATGATCCCAGTAGGAAAGCTGTGGCTCGCCGTGTTCTCATCTGTAACCGCCTTTACACTCTGGAAGTTGTTCCAGTTCGTGTACCATGAATTTACGTCCCCCCTACGCAACCTACGTGGCCCCAAAGTATCAAGCTGGATTTATGGAAACTTACGAGATCTTGCGAGCGCCGTGAGTGATTCGCTTATCTGCTTGTCACGCTAGGCTCAATCAGTGGCCGTATCGGTCTCCCTCCTCTAGCAGAACTCTTTTCTCCTTGAAGAATGGGTGAAACAGTACGGCACCACGTTGGCATACAAGGATTTCTTCTGCGTACGCTGCTAACCTACAACCAATATGTATCATCCGTGGTACTGAGCACCATAGTTTTATAGACCAACCGGCTATTTACTATGGACACGGGAGCAATAAATCATATCCTCACTCACAACAATGACTATCAAAAGCCCCTCCAGCTCAAATACCATCTATCTCAGACTATTGGTGAAGGTGGGTGATTCGATCACGTAAATTTCACCTTGCGTTCGTTGACAGAGGAGCATAGGCAGTGTCGTTGTCGTTGAGGGCGCCCAACACCGCAAGCAGGTTAGTATCCAATTCTTCTTTGTATTTGTTGGCGCTCACGAATTCATTGTCTGGACAGAGACATATAATGGCGAGTAAATTCTTGCAGATGTATGTCACTCTTGTCATTAATTCGACAACTAGAACCCTGCATTCGGTCCAGCGCAAATTCGGGGGCTCACCGACATGTTCCTTGAAAAAGCTGTCCAAGTATGCACTTCTTCTTCCTTTTCGTGTAGATTACTCACCGTAGCTGATACAGCTTCAAGATGTGTGGTCATCTGGAATTGCCAAATATCCTGCAGGAAATAGTGTCTGTGTTCGCTTCAATGTCCTGCAATGGTTGAATAGAATAACACTTGATATCGTCGGTCTGGCAGGTGAGCCACTAGCACCTGTCCCCCGTTCTGTTGCTGAATGGATGCCATTGGCGGTGCTAGGTTTTAACTACAACTTCGATACCCTCAGTGCCAACGAGAAACCGAATGATTTGAGTACAGCTTTTGCAACCATAACCACGGTGGGTCACAGACTAAGTGCCCTCCCTATCTTGCAAGCATGGTTTCCACCTTTACGTCTCCTCGTAAGTATCATAGGCATCCTTCATATGCTATAGATTCGCATTTATCTTGTATGCAACAGCCCAGCGACCGTGCTCGCAGAATCCAAGTTGCGCATCGCACGGTGACACGGGTTGGTACAGAACTGCTATCGAGTGCCAAAGCGGTCGTTCGGGCGAGTATGATAGAAAAAGGTGAAATCGAAAAGAACGGCTTGAAGGATAGGGACTTGTTGTCGTTGCTGGTCAAGGCAAACAAGGCTATGGATGTCCCGGAGAACCTGAGATTATCTGATGAAGATGTGCTTGCGCGTGCGTTACTCGATCCACAATTTAGGTATCTACTTTGACGTTTTTCGCGTAGAGATCCCCACATTCTTGCTCGCTGGTTATGAAACGACAAGGTATGGTACCATGTTTCCAAACCATTTTAAGGCTTGACAACGGCCAAACAGTACGGCAACCACCTGGGCACTCTATGCGATGGCAATTGCGCCTGCAATTCAGAAAAAACTGAGGGAAGAGCTCTTGACCGTTGACACGGAAACTCCATCGATGGACGAGCTCATGGCACTTCCTTACCTCGACAACGTCGTAAGAGAAACCTTACGCGTGCACTCACCTGTTCCGAGCACTGTACGCGTTGCAATGAAGGATGATGTGTTGCCCGTCGAGAAGCCATTTAAGGGAAAAAATGATGTCGTCCATGACTCAATCAGGTACACTGGTACATCTCATTGTGCATCCCATATTTATCCTTACCATCGCGCATAGAATCAGCAAAGGCGATTAGATTTATATCCCCATCCTGGCGATCAACCGGTCAGAAGAGTTGTGGGGGCCAGATGCGCGCGAGTTCAAGTAAGTCACCTTTCGTCTCTGTGACTTGTTTAATGTTCATGCGTTCGTTACGATCATCCAGGCCAGAACGGTGGGAAAATATTCCAGAGGCCGTGTCACGTATCCCGGGCGTGTGGGGTCACCTCTTGACCTTCCTCGGCGGTCCCAGAGCATGTATCGGATACCGGTTCTCTCTTGTCGAGTGAGTGCCTACTACGTATATTAATTCAGCCTCACTGAGCGCTGCTCCAAACGTCGAAAACACAGAATGAAGGCACTCCTCTTCACGCTCGTACGCGCGTTCGAATTCGAACTTGCTGCGCCTGCCAGTGAGATCGAGAAGAAGACGGGAATCGTGCAGTGGCCTGTGTTGCGCAGTGATCCGACGGACCAGCCTCAGCTCCCGTTATTACTCAAGCCGTATAAGCGGACGTGAGATTCTGGTGTGAAGACGAAAGTTAGGGTAAACAAGTCATACAGGGTATCTACACAATTGCAGTTTGGAATGTATTTCGGATCTGCATATCGAAGCGTAAATCCTTGTCGTGGAGTGGCAATGTAATAGGTGGATTAATCATTATAACATTACCGGATCCCGGGACTCCTCGACGGAGGGTGAACGAGAATAGCACTTACATTCCGATCTGGCCAAATACACGGCGGCGGTAGCATTGCTGGAAGCTTCATCGACGAGCCTCGTGGCCGTACTCTACAAATCACTTCCTCAATCCCTTCACGCAGCGTGCGCGGACGCACGGGAGTATTGGCCAAAAGGGTGGAAATGAAGCATGCACTGGGGCCTTGCCTAAGCCTATCTTGAGATCTTGTAGAATGATACCGGTCATCCAAGGCAGACCCTCCAGTACCGGGGTTGTAGCTTGGTGACTGGGAAGTTGGCTATGTCGTGTCGGGGCTTTTCAATTAAGTATAGGTCGGATCAGAACTAGTTGCCTCGTTAATACGTATAAAAAGAAAGAATAGGCATGTGATGAACAGAGGCTGAGCACGACCCACTCCGGCCCGCAAGACGAACGCGCAGTCCCGGCAGGTTCAAAAATGCGCAGCCACGCGCGTCTGTGTTCGACCGGCAGACAATGTGAATCCCGTCGCCTTTTGCGCCCTATAAGTGTGCTGGCGGACACGTCGGTGAGTCTCAGCAAAGAAACTTCAAGCTTCATACGAGGCTCTTTCCAACATACAGCGTTCAAGGTCATTGTTGTTTAACCCTCCTGAAGTGATATCATGATTGCAGTCGGAAAACTCTTACTCGCTGCGTTCTCTTCTGTAACCGCCTTTGTACTCTGGAAGTTGTTCCGACTCGTGCACCATGAACTCACGTCTCCCCTCCGCAACCTACGTGGTCCCAAAGGCTCAAGCTGGATTTTTGGAAGTATGCGAGATATTTGGGATTCAGTGCGTCATTTCCTCATTATGTTTGTCACGGTAGCCCCAAGTAACCGTATCGATCTTTCTCGCCCCTAGAACTCTGTGCTCCTTGAAGACTGGGTGAAACAGTACGGGACCACCATGGCATTCAAGGGTTTCTTCTGCGTACGCTACCACCTTTTTGGCCCATTGATCTCGTCCACGGTAGTGAACATAATGATCCCCTAGACCACCCGATTATTCACTGTGGATACGCAAGCAATCAATCATGTCCTCACTCACAGTAACGACTACCAAAAGCCCTTCCCGCTCAGGTACAAGTTATCTCAGGCCGTTGGCGATGGTGGGTGTTTTGCTCACGTAGTTTTTGTTGTGTACATTGGCTGAGGAATACAGGTGTCCTTGTTGTTGAGGGCGCTCAGCATCGCCAGCAGGTTAGTATTCATTTCCTTCTCTGTTCTCGTTTGCGCTCACAAACCCTGTTTTTGAATAGAGACATGTTATGGTGACTAAATCCTTGTAGACGTACGCCACTCATGTAACTGAATCAACATCTAGAACCCTGCATTCGGTCCGGCACAAATCCGGGCGCTCACCGACATCTTTCTTGAAAAATCCGTCAAAGTTTGTAGCTCTTATTCTTTTGCTGCGTGGGTTACTTACCGTAGCCGACACAGCTTCGTGATGTTTGGTTGGCCGAAATCGCCAAAGATAGTGCCGGAGTTAGCGCTGGCATCCGTCTCGATGTCATGAAATGGCTGAATAGGATGACGCTAGATGTGATCGGCCTCGCAGGTGAGCTACTGCTGTTTCCTGTTCTGCGTTCGAATGGACGTTACTGATTATGTTAGGTTTCAACTACAACTTTGATGCCCTCAATGTGGACGGGAAACCGAACGAACTGAGCGTAGCTTTCGCAACCATGGCCGCAGAAGGCCAGGGGCTAAATATCCTCCCTGTACTGCAAGCATGGTTCCCGCTTTTGCGCTTCCTCGTAAGTGCCATAGTCATCCTTCTTATGCCATATTTATCTCGCGTGCAACAGCCCAGGGATCATGCACATAAAGTCGCGCAAAACACGATGGCACGGATTGGCAAGGAACTGTTGTCGGATGCCAAAGTGGCGGCTCGAGCAAGTATGACAGAAAAAGGCGAAATCGAAAAGAACAGCTTGCGGGGTCGGGATTTATTGTCGTTGCTGGTCAAGGCGAACATGGCTACGGATGTCCCCGAGAACCTGAGGTTGTCTGATGAAGATGTGCTCGCGCGTGCGTGACTCTCTATCCACATTTGACCATCCACATTGACGTGTTCGAGCGTAGAGGTCCCCACGTTCTTGGTCGCTGGTCATGAAACGACAAGGTATGGTACCACAATCTTCTGAAGCGTTTGGGGACTTGACCACAGCGCAACAGCACGTCAACTACCTGGGCACTTCACGCGATGGCGATTGCACCTGAAATTCAGACGAAACTCAGGGAAGAACTCTTATCTGTTGACACGGAAACTCCATCGATGGACGAGCTCATGGCTCTTCCCTACCTCGACGCCGTCGTAAGAGAGACCCTTCGCGTGTACTCGCCCGTTCCGAGCACCATGCGCATTGCGATGAAGGATGATGTGCTGCCCGTCGAGAAGCCATTCAAGGACAAGAATGGCGTCGTCCACAACTCTATCAGGTATGCGTGTACGTCGAATTGTAAACCCTGTGTTATCCTCATTGTCCCCCATAGGATCAGCAAAGGCGATCGGGTCTCTATCCCTATCATGGCGATCAACCGGTCGGAAGAGCTATGGGGGCCGGATGCGCGCGAGTTCAAGTACGTTTGCTTTTCGTTTATGGGCTGCCTCCACGACTTATACATACTGCAGGCCAGAACGGTGGGAGAACATTCCAGAGGCCGTGTCACGTATCCCGGGCGTGTGGGGCCACCTTTTGTCCTTCCTCGGCGGCCCCAGAGCATGCATCGGATACCGATTCTCCCTTGTCGAGTAAGTACTCACTATGTGCATGGATCCGGCACTGAGCGCTGTTCAAACGTCGAAAACAGAATGAAGGCGCTCCTCTTCACGCTCGTACGCGCATTCGAATTCGAACTTGCCGTGCCCGCCAGCGAGATCGATATGAAGACCGCAATCGTGCGACAGCCTGTTTTAAGGAGCGATCCGAAAAGTAGGGCTCAGCTCCCAATGTTACTAAAGCCGTCCAAGCAAACGTGAGCTGCTGGTGTAATACGGGAGAGGGTATCAACCAGTCATACAGCATACATATGTACACCGTCGCAAGTTTGTATTTATTTCAGAGTCTGTTGTATGTACGCATATAGCAGCATAATGGATAAACTCTTCATTTTATTATTGAATTCTGGCCTAAATTTACAGACGATGAGGCAGATCAAACTAACGAACCATTCAAACATCCGGACAGCGAAAAGAGACGAGACGCGTAATAGAATTACATTATTGTTCGATCAGACCAAAATAGAGACTAGCCCACTGCTCAAGAAGAATACGCAGCGATAGCACTGTTGAATGCATTATCGACGAGCGTCGCCTGCGCTTGAGCCGCGCTCAACAAATCAGACTTGCTCGTCCGTCAGTCCCTCACGCGATGCACACGGAACAACGACATACCGGAGTCTTGGCGATAAGGGCAGAAATGAACGCGTCTGAGTCTGACTTGAGCGTCTGGAGATCCTCCAGAACGAGTTCGACCACCCCAGAGACAGGGAGATCTTCCAACGGAGTTTTCTTGGCGACGAGGTTGGTTAGGGTTTGTTGGATGTCGGGAACGAGCGTCTTCACGAGGCCGAGGATCGTGTTCCCTTCGGTCTCTGTGAATGCAACGCTGGCCTACACCACGCAGTAATAACAACAACAATAACAACATTGTCGCCATCAGCTCACGGCAAAATAAGGGTGCGTTCTTTGGTATACATACATTGGCATCGCTAGTCGCACTGTTGACAGTGCCTTCTAAACTGACAGCGGCCTCGTGGATATTCTATGTCAGTGGCTTTGTGAGTCACGGTAAAGGCGTAGGAGACACAGTTGTCACTTACGAATGCCTGCGTGATGGTTCCACCGCTGTTCGGGAATGCAATGATCGAGGCATTGAGTGACTTGGTCCCGGCATCTATGTTTGTAATATCACTCTCAACAGTAGACGCCCCGTCGCGCTTGACGGGAGAGGAAAACGCGGAAAACGCAAGGCAAAGCGTGACGAGGTAAAGGCGAATGTACATGGTAGTTCGGGTGGGCGAAAAAAAAAACGCTGGGACTAACGTTGCTCATGTACGACGCCTTTTATGTTGCAAAAAGCGTGTAGCACATCGGGCTACTGATGACAAGACAGGGGTCCCATGAACGGACTATACCAAAGACGAAAGAGAAGTCGGTTCTTTGGGGTGATTCCATTCGATCGCACGTCCGATTCGGATGATGTTAGTCGGCCGGCTAGTGCTAACTTCCACATGAATATGCATATCACGTTTCATTTGGCTGAGAGAGAGCCGGTTTGAGACATTAGTTTAGCTTGAGAAGCCGAGGGTAACGCTTTCCACCTGGATGAAGATCAAAAAGACGTCATCACATGCAATACGGTCACGCTGCTAGGGTACGTAACAACACGGTAGCGCAATGATGACTGTCTTGATGTAGGAAGCATTGTTGTCAATGGGATTGAGAAAGTGTTAGAAGAGTCACGGACCTAGATTGAGCAATTGAAACGACCCGTTGCATGATATCTTCACAAGATGGAACTCGTTTGACCGCCAAAACCTAGGAGAGGGACATAAGACAGAGAAAAGTCAAGTGATTGGCCCCGCGTTTCGGGGAACTCTCCCCGAATAACTCGTTTGATGAGCTGGCATGGTAGGAGTCGCTCACGCAGAACACCGTGTCACGCGGTGCGGCTACTGCATTGATACCGGCCAGATGACATGGTCATGTGGCAGTCGTGCTGCTGTCAAGTCTGCTCAGCACAAATGAAGCAACAAACGATTGTGTCAGTTTGCTTGAGGATGTTGCAAATGTATTAAAGTTATAGTATTATGTGACTGCCAGACAAGTAAAACCGTCTCATTCGGGTACCGGACTCCTTTTTCGTCCATTGATGCGACCAGCCACTTCAAGTTCCTTACATTGACGCCACCTAGTAATTAGTTATCCCGAGCAGCGCAATGAACTTGAATGATCTGCTGCTTGTCGGAGAAGTCATTCAAGGGCGAAAATGGCGTCGTCCACGACTGTGTCACGCACCAGTACTACAATCCCCTGTTGTGAATTCCATGCGGAAGTCGTGGAATGGCGAGAAAATATTACATAATATAACTGTACAGTTGCTTTCCCATCACTAGGCGAACGGAACTTTAGCATCCGATGATCCTGCCGAACTTGCCGGGTGCACTTTGACCTGTACATTGCGTTTTCGCTTGGTGTATCTGCGGCCCTATCTCCGATTCCCTCACACCTCCTAACCATAGGCCAGAATGATGGTAACTTTCTCAGAGTTTACCTGTGCCCGATATATGACGTGTTAGACATCCCCGCGAATGATGCAGATTCACGGTCAGGTCAAAGGGGAGTATGGGGTAACAATTAAAGGCAACGGTTAAGGCATTGAGCCGCTGAGCGAACCTGTCTAGATGTTTGGGTATGTGAGATCATCCTCAATATTTGGCAGTCGTCCTGCTACGCTTGACAGGGCCAGAGGAGAACTTGAAGATGGACAGGACGGGCTGTTCCTTGGAATGATCAGTTCTACGGGAAGTCGCCCACTTTCGAGTCGGCTTGGTAGTCACTGTTCCCTTTGTGGGTGGTGCGGAGAGGAGTTCATGCACACAACGGTGCTGCCGCATGAGACGAGCATGTACAGGTACCAGAAACCCGCAAGCGCCCCGTCTGCAAGGTTGGTTTGTGGGAGCACACCTCGTTACAAACAGTCACTAGATTGACCCATCCCCCTTCGCAGCGTCTATACAACAAACTTTGTGCCTAGCGTGGTTACCGTGAGTTGCCAACCCCCTTTGATCGGTACAGTGGCTAGTTCCCCAAACAGCCAGGGTATTGGCTGCCCCTGACGAGAGCTTTCGCAGGATTGAAACCCACTCCCTCACCTGCCACTGCGCGCACTCTACGCGGTTCTAATCTTAGGGGAGGAGAGTCACGCTTCGCACTACCTAGAACGCCGTTGACATTTAGGCAGTACAATGGTCAATTTCCTCATTTATTACTGAAATCTGGCCTAGACTTGAGTCAACCGGACGGGAGAAGCCAATGCGTCCAAATGACATCCAGACAGTGAAAATAGACGAAACGTGTAATAGGACTACATTATTGTTCGATTAGGCCAGAATGGCCTACTGCTCAAGAAGAATACGCAGCGATAGCACTGTTGAATGCGTTATCGACGAGCGTCGCCTGCGCTTGAGCCGCGCTCAATAGATCAGACTTGCTCGTGCGTCAGTCCCTCACGCGATGCACACGGAACGACAACGACATACCGGAGTCTTGGCGATAAGGGCGGAAATAAACGCATCAGAGTCTGACTTGAGCGTCTGGAGGTCCTCCAGAACAAGTTCGACCGCCCCAGAGACAGGGAGATCTTCCAACGGAGTTTTCTTGGCGACGAGGTTGGTCAGGGTTTGTTGGATGTCAGGAACGAGCGTCTTCACGAGGCCGAGGATCGTGTTCCCTTCGGTCTCGGTGAATGCAGCGCTAGCCTACGCCACGCAGCAACAACATCAAGATCAGCTCAC
>JBBPLP010000985.1:0-10248 GCA_038089875.1 Fistulinella prunicolor
CCCATGTCTCTGAGCAGAGCCAGTCCCGCTGTCACTCATACATATGGAAGAAGACGTCAGAACGAGTCTATGCGCGGCTTCATCTTAGGCGGGGATAGTGATACCACGGGTGTGTATGTGATCCCAGAATGCGGCGAGAAGGCACACGGCAGCGTGATCGGAAGGAATGGAAGAGAATGGGAGGACGTGGAAGCACTGAGCGCGAGCCAGATCAGGATGAGGGAGGTCGTCGAATCCTGCGAGCTACCTTCGATAGGTTCTGTCGGCTCGGGTGATGGGTCTGCACCGGTGGACATGCACGTCCCAAACGTTCCTCGCCATCGTGGCACCTAAAATCCCGCCTTGCAAATACGTACCCGGATTTGTCCTTGCGTATGACGTTACCATGCAAAGGGGGTAATACGCCACCTTTTCCTCGTACTCAGATCGCTGATACACTGGATTCACCGTGACAAAGAGTCACCAATACGCTTCTACGGAGTCAATGGGCACCACCAAAAGGCTGTAACATAATGAGAATAACAAGGCATCTCGTCGCATCCGGACTCAGTTGGTGGTAGCATCCGTAAACTTCGTCTTTGCGAAACCGATCCGCTGGTTCGTGGTATCGAAGACACTATAGAAGCGCTCGAGGAAGCTCTGACCATTGATGAAGTCAAAACCTTGTCCGGACGGGGTACCAATATTGTTCACGATCGAGTAGATCGCGTCGCTGGTACCACCGATGTAGGTGTTAAGTGCTCGTGGCCAAATTTGACCGTTGGGGGTCAACGTGTACGTTTCCTCGAGTGTGATATGAGGATCATGCGTATAGTTAGACATAAAAGGTACTTACAGACCCGATATTGAAGTTTAGGTCCCGGAGACTGTCATATTGAGAGGTCGTCAACTTCAGAAATCCGACGGTCTTGTCCTCCGTAGCACCCGTGGCAGACTGGTATTCTGAGTAGGCGTCTATTGAAACAACTCAGTGATCGCCTTGGACTGAATCTGCACAGCCTACTCACTGCTCGCGAGAAGAATCAAAGTGGTCCCGGTGTCAACGATACCTGCGGTCTCCGACAAGATCGTCTTGTCGCCGTAAGTGACGCTCTGGTTAATTCCCCAATAGGTTGAGGATGGGCTGGTTGAAGTAATGGGACTGAAAAAATTCGATCAGATATTCCTGGATGTCCCAAAGTCGAAGACTCACGTATAAGTTAAGTCGCCAGTGAACTTGCTGGAGTCAGTGCCACCAAACGTGAGTTCACCGTTAGTGTTGTCGGCGCTGGTGCTCGGTGCGAAGAATACGCTGACAATTTCATTAGAGATCTTGTGTTGACTGTAGAGGTTTTTGGTCACAGTGGGAATCGTCGTGAGAGGTTCGTTGGTCAGAGTACGTAGGGTCAGGTCTACGGGACCAATGCTGAAAGACAATTGATGACCGTACATTACACGAAGAGACCCCTCTTACCCCAGAACACCATCGACGCCAGTAAAACCATTTGAGCTGCTTGCGACACCAATAGACTGCTTGGTGATAACGAGATCTGAGCTGAGAGTCACGGTGTCCAGCCATTCCTCTCCTACACGAACGTAATCAGTCCCACGTCTTTCGCTTCTAAAACTTGTGGAACTGACCAGAGAAAGAGGAAGAAGTAGAGGAACTGCCGTATTGGACTGACTAGGAGAAAATATGAACATTGCATTTGCAATCGAATAATTCGATCAAACGTACCACGGGTTGGCCAGTGTCTTCGCTGGTGCTCGTTTTTACGTATGGTTTCCCAGCCCCGACCCAGGTGTTGGAAGAACCGGTATCGACGATTAGTTGGTCTGCACGCGTCGGAATAAGCATCGACAACTCGCTACGGAAAGCATGACATACATGTCGTGGCAGGAGAGCCGACACCGACAGACGCAATGTATGAGACAGCTACATTGGTAACAGGGACATTGCTCGAACGACGATCCAACTTGCCATTCTGAATAGCAGCACCGCGTCCTTTCAATGCAGCTGCACGAGCTTGGTCGCGCTGAACGAGATTGATGGCGCCACCATCCGCGTTGACGCGCTTAGCGAATGGCAAGGTAACATGTGGAGTGCGAACTTCCACTGGCGACGCCGCAACGGAAATAGCGAGGAGAAGAGCAGTAAGCAAGGGTGCAGAAGGAAACATGGTTGATCAGAGGAGGATTCCTGAGAACAGAGAACAGTGGTTAGTTACCTACGTCTTTTATATTAATCCACACGATAACAGGTCGGGGTCTGTCCTCCGTAAGTATGATGAGAAATGAGCTATAGGAACCAATTGGTGGATAACCATGTGGAATTCTAGAAGGTGACCTCACCGTACGCGCGTTCTTGACTTACATGATCAATGAACTTTGGTTTTGTTCGTGTGCAGAGCTGAGACTCTTCTTTTTACATTGATTCTGTGTTTCAGCACCCATGAATTGCCGTACGTGTCGTACACAGATGCGATAGACTGGGGATGAGCCGAAAGTCGGCGGCATGTCTATCAGATCTCGAAGGTGACCTATTTTTTCAGTCTGGTCAGGCGGGAAAATCTAGTATCGATCACCTGTGGCTCAACACTCACTACCAAGTTAACCGTACTCGTGCTCACAAGGTTTCACATTCAAGCTGCGTCCGAGTAATACGTGCCATTCACGACGCCCTCAACAAATTTAGAAGCTCTTCGGACCGCCCCGAAGACAATGACACAGACCCCGGATGCTGCATGTGTCAAGCCCAGATCACTTTTTCCCGTGATCTTACAGTTAGGGTCCACTGCCGTATACCAGCCTATTATAATTACCAGGTAATCAGATCAGTTCGCCCACCCAAATATAGACACATGCAATTAGGGTGAACATGCAGTAATGGTCAGTTCCGAAACTTCTGATGGGCCCGAGCCCATGATCGCAACAGCTCATCAGTGGGAATAAAGTAACACGAGACATGCCGGAGCCAAAGGCGGTCCAGCAGAGCGATGGGTTCGTAGCATACACCGGCGGGGAAGTATGAAGTCGAACTTGCATTCATTTCGCAACACCCTGCAAACGACATCAAGTAGAAAGAACGTCAAAATGATTAATGAAACACACAGACGTGCTTCGAATACATTCATGATCAGGCCTTTGGATATATTCGATGATGTAGATGCGTCTTTTGAATCGTTTTGGACAGATGTGGTGTCCCCTAGTGGTGAGAGGCGCTTGCGATGATTACCAACCTCAGAGACACAGACGGACGTGACGGACGCCCGACGTAGTGGGCCACCGTCTATCCACGGCTGTTGCCATGCGCAGTCAAGGAGGCCGCCGGAGGTATTCACCATACGATAAACCTAGAAAAGGTTGTGCTCGAGCACGCCGGTGGTAGCCGATGGTATCCTACCAGTCAGTACCAAAACCAATTCACAGACTGGCACCCAGCTCCTCGAGCATAAGTCGGATTTCAACCTCGTGGCGTTGGTAAGCCTGGCTTTCATCGTTCATTTCAAAGTATCACTAAGAAATACAAAAGGCTTAGGAACGTAATTCTTTAAAAGACACGGTATTACAACTTTTTGTTACTCAATATATATGCCCGTATCAATTGTGCTTCCACGACGACCAAAGTTGTCAGCACCCTAACAGGTACAAGGGCGCAATACATTGCCTTGCAGTGCACTCCGAAAGGTATATCCTTTCATCACGTTGCCGCAGCCGTAGCAAAAGTGCATGCCACAACCGGGAGTAATACACTGGAAGACATATCAAATCTCTTTCAAAAGGTGATTTCGGGGGGATGAATGACATACTGAGAGGTGGTTGCAGCCCTGCGTTTTCTGTATGGGAGTCTTGCAGTCTATACATATGATGGTCGGCGAAATGGGTATTGGATATGTGGATGAGGTCCAACTTACTGGGACAGTATCGCCACCCTTGCTGTTTCATGAGATGATCCAACTCTGACGTTCCATCGCACGAATGTTTCGGTCCACCCTGGTTGACCGTTTGTTGACAGTTTTTGCACCACACGTGATCGCATCCCAGAAAGGGGCAGTGAATCTCAGAACTGTCTTGTAAGTCCTGCCGGTCGACGAATCCGGAGTGACGACATCTGAGAGCATGGTGTCAACTTAGGGGGCACCTCGCACGAGGTGTAGACACGTACTTGCGACAATTAATCAGAATAGAAAATTTGGCGATTTCCATCTCTACCCAGGTCTCCCATTGCTTCTCGGAGACCCCGAGCAATTGTGCCAACGGGCCTGATATGGCTGAGCGTGGTGAACAGGAGTCAGAAATAAAAGTGGACAAGCATTAATATCGAGACTCACTGCCGGGGTTTTTATTTCTGCTGTCTGCCGTGCAGACCGGACAGAGTACGGGGAAACGATGTTCCTCGATTTTGGCACACACATGCCCGCGCGCACAATCTCTACAGATCTCATGGCCACAAACATCGATACGAACAACATCATCCTCAGGGAAATCATCTAAACAGACACCACAGTGGTAGTGGCGTTGAGCGGTCCGTGTGAGCTCGCATTTTTGCCTGATGAGGAAGTCGTTTTCGGAGTCGAACGTCGCCTGTAGCCGGAGCGCCAATTCTATGCTGGGGTCCATCTCATCCGCGCCATCCAAAAGAGCATTGCGTTCTGCATTGTAACGGGAGGATTGGGTCAACAAAGCACTTCGGCCGAGGTTGACGGGAACACCACGAGTGGAGTTCCCTACCGATGGCTTGGAAGGCTGGGCACGTCGAGCTTTGGTCTTTTCTTCCTCTAGTTGGTTTACAAGGTCAACGACGCTTTGATCCAGCCTCTCTTTCTTCCTTTTCAGATCGCCATTTTTGCGAGTGAGTTCCTCTAGCTCCGCCCTCAATGTGAGGAGCGTTAAACTGCACATGATCAGAGATTCCTCCCCTAGATGCATGCTATCAGTAGCCTTGGGAACAAACACATGTCCAACGCATTTCTCAAGAAACTTTGCCTGCCACTCGAGATTTCCTTGAATAAGACGAGGTTTACCTAGGGGGAATAGGTCGCACACTCGTCGTACGACTTCCGGAAGCGATGTGCTGATGGTCAAGCTGGCAAGTGGTTCGTGTTCCGAGGTTACTCGTGGATTAAATAGGACGAAGAGGTCTTGTGCAGACGTTCGTAACCGCAAGCATATGACGACATCTGGAGAGCGAGCGATCAAGATGGCAGCTGATGAACGACAACCGCGTAGGTTTCTGGGTCGGCCGGTCAACGTTTGGAAGATAAGGAGAGTGATGGAAAATACATACTCCAATAGTGTTGCTACGTGATCAGGGGTTGGTGAATCATGGTCCGTGGACACAAGTTTGAGCGACATGTCAAATAAAGGGACACGGCAAGCATCTTCGACTTCCAAGCGAACACCGCTGGGCCACTCGCTACAGATCGCAACCGCATTCTAAAGGCGACGGTGGCACACCAGGATCAGTGGACGGTCTTCCCAAAAAGTCTTAGGTACCTCGACTATCTGCCCCGAGCACAGCAACAAAAGGAGTTTGGATAAGATGGGGGTGCTACCCAGCGTCGCAAAAGCTAGTCTGGTGAAGTTCAGCGCGGAGAGAACGCCAGGGGCGGTGTCCTTGTTGGCACCAGAGACGCTGTCGAAGGTTAAGGTCTGTGTCTTGCCGTCCACAATGTCTGCGATGAGTTTGCGTATCTCCATCCGTCAATTACAGCGAAGAGCTTGAGGGTCACTTCGAGGTTCGACTGTTTTGGAAAGGAGCTGGGCGACGGTGGCGGGCCATTTGCGGCGATGATCGATCATGCCAGTTCTCAAGTTGCTCGGCATCAGCTGACTGTGGACAAGAGTTGACGCAGAACGTGGTGAGAAACTTATTCTCCTGCTCTCACACGGCTGGTGGAACGCGGCCGCCAACGACGACGGCAACTCGGTGACTGCCAGGTTCACCGCAGTGATTCAACAAGGTCCAGGGCTCTCGGTACACGACTCTCGTATCACCGGGTCGATTACACTTATTCTACTGGCAGGTGCACTCTGGCTGCTCACGCACATTCATTTGATCTTTACACCGCCAACCCTTCCAGAGAGTCATCAACGCCTAACCAGCCTTCAATTGGGAACTCGAACACAAATATATCGTCTCTGCTTATTCTGTAAACGCGTCCAAACGCACAGTCGTCACTACTCGTTCTGCGCAGATGATCGTCGCCTTGGGTTTCGTCTATCCCCTCCTGGCGTTGTATGGCCTTCAGATATTATTCGTTGCGCTCATGCGCCTTCTTCTCGAGCTGAACGGTGGTAAGTTTTAGTCTCCTGCCTGCTCTGTATGGACCGGGTTGGCCTCGTCACCTCGCTTTCGCTACTGGAGCTCTAGTCCGATCTCATACCGGAAACCTGGGCACCGTTGTGTACTGGGACGTGTTTTTCTTCTTGCCGCATGTTTATCTTTAAATCATCACGACCTGAAGTTATTTTTGTTCTTCATGTCCATATATCGTTCCATTTCATCTCCCGTTCTTGTCATATGGATTCACTTACGCGGCTGTTGCTCCGTCTAGGTTCCGATAAGATGGATGTCCACCTTGCCGTTCATCCTCAGTGTGGGCCCCTCTGGGGAAACGTCTCTGACGTGAACGCGGGACTTAACCTGGCCAATATAAAGACAATCGTGTCCTTCGGGGTGTGTATGACCTTGAGACTTGCCGTGATGGTAGGACCTCTTAACGAATAGCGGCCTTTGTATGGGTGCAGGACTCGTATACGGATGGCGGAAGGCACGATGGTGGCCCACTCGCACCAGCCGTTGTGATCCCTCCGTACCCGTTCGCAGGCGATCGCTCGACGAATGGAAAAATTTGGGTCGAGCATATCGCGGACAGCATAGATGCCACACTTATGGACTATGCCGTACGTTATCTTGCCAGGTTGACAATATCATCTTATTGAATCCCTTGCAAGTGGTCGAGCGCAGTGACCAACATCACCTTGTGGCCGTCCAACCCTTACCCAAGAGACTTCATTATGCAATGTGAGATAAAACAATCCCTGTTTGCATGTATGTGTCACTCATGCTTAGCACATAGCGACGATGTTTCTTGACCAATCACATCAGCTTGACCCAAACACCACACTTTACACAGTCTTTTTCGGTATCAAGTCAGTTCCCCCTTACGAGTTCGATGCACCATGAACTGACGACATCCCCTGTAGCGACTGGGGCGATTCATTTTGTGAGCGCATTAGAACCTGATATCAGGAACGTTGCACTCACAAGAGATCGTCTGTTTCTATGTCTAGTCGACGGTAACCACCTCCCGCAAGCAGCTCGCGACCTCCTGGGCCAAATGAATCTCCTTTCCCAACCCCCCACAAACGCCCGCAATTTCCTCATCACTGACGTGTATGGCCTAGGCACCCGGGACGCCTGGGGCGAAGCCTGGCTTCAGACCATTTTTGACGGTTTGATTGCCTTTCGCTCACGTGATCCACCGCTCAACGTTGCCTTTGCCAACTTTGCGACAATCTGGGATGGCGTGTTGGGTTCGGACCCTGGGCATCGAGCGTTTGGTTACGTGAGCACGGATGCATGTAATCCGGGGCCGACGACGGAGGATGGGTGTTCGGATCCGGATCATTACTTTTATTGGTTCACGAGGTATGTTCCGGATTTCATTCACTCGGTTCGTGTGTGGGGAACTGACAGGTAATGTCTGGAAAATGCACAGGCATCCGTCGAAGGTGACGCACAAGATCATGGCAGACTATGTCTGGCGTGTGTTGGACGACTGTCGGGTGCCATGAAAGCGCTGGGTTCGTTTATGGGAAGGTAAATGTTGGTGCATCGCTGTCAAATGACTTCTGCCTGTACCCGGTGTTTTTCTTTGTTTTCTTTGACATTATTACTATGTTGTATTGTATCAGACATGCGATATCAAGTAAGATATACTCAGGATCATGTATTCGGCTGGCTTTTCGCAATGTCGAGATACATAATAGAACAATGGTGAGATCACTGAACTCCTGTAGGTTCGGAAAGACGCAAGAATATCAATTTGACATCATCCACGGCGTTGTGGGGTAGGTTTTCCGTCTCCCCCACGATTGGTATCACCCTTGTTTCTGTGAGTGTGGTGCAATTGACTAATAGCACTTCGGACAGGGTCTCTTTAACACCCGCGTGTGCCATCAGTTTACGCATGCCAGGGTGCGACTTAGTCTCGAAGAGGATGGTGTCCTAATTGTGCGAGGCGCTCGCGATGACCACAATTGAACTCGTCCGGGGGCGGATGCACTGTAACATGTTGCACCAAACGTTGTACCACTAATAAAAAGACGGACGGATACATATAGGCAGACTAGAAATCTCGGCCACCTTCCGAGAGCACCACTATCCTCTGCTATTCCTGAACGACATTTACATCATCGCTCATACACGACCCACATGATCCCCCCGTTCTTCCAGTCGAATCTCCTCCGGTTCATCCACGTCCCATTCCGCAGCCTCACCCCGCACTGGGGCAGCATCTGCAAACTCCATCACGGAAACGGTAGCGTTTTCACCGGAGATGATTTGCGACAGCGCACCGAATCCGCTGTCAATCTCCTGGCAGCGACCGCGGAGGTCGCCGTCATATAGCTCCCGCACGCTGATAATGAACCGTGGCATTGTGATGCATATCGCTATATCTCCAAGGGAGGACAGGAAGAGCATCAGAGTGCTACTTGTCGTGCTAGGAAGAACGACTACCAACAAGGTAGTGAGGTTGATGAGTACCATCCTAGAAAGGGGAGAGCATTCAAACGGTTAACACCACGAACTGGGGAACGTGGCGGTGACGAACGGAAGTAAGAGAGGGGAAGAAAACAAGACGTACGCGAGGAAGTAAATGATCCCGTCTCTCACGAATAGTTGTATGTATTGGTTGGGTTGCACATGTCTCCTCTCTTTGTACATTGCGACCGACTGCTTTAAAGTTTGGACGACAGCGAGAACTAGAAGCGCAGTGCCGAGAATAAACTTCATGACTTGAGCACACAAAAAAAGCGAGGTTGAAACATCTAATGAACCAGCGCAAAAAGATAATTCCATGATTTGCGCGACCGTAACTGTAGAAGAGGCCCGGATGACATGAGACAAATGAAACGTGCGTAAGGTCGCAGTGATGAGGTTCAAATTGAGACAGACCTGACGTATGGACATTGAGATTGTAACTGATTCCCGCGAAAACAATAGAGATGATGGCCTGTGCCGTGTAAACGGACAGCAGGACACGAAGGATCGTTTTGGATCCTCCCCACATTGCATACATTCGTAGAATCATGACCACTGTGATTTAAAAGATGGGTCAGGAAAATGGAACTCAATAGGCGATCGCTCACAATCAGCAGCATTGAAATATATTATATATTCCCAATTCAGTACCAGATCAAGCAGGATACCTTCGGAATATCTACGTCTCAGTGACATGGCGCAGACGGAAGTCAACTGATAGACTTACAACTATAGAAACCATCAGCAGTATAGTTTGCAATCTGAATTTGGGTCCGTACGTCTACCAAAAGACAATAATTACCAGAAATACGCGAAACAAGCAAGAAGCACTGACTCTCTGAGGGCCAGGGATGAAGATACTACCCCCTTCAAATATCTTTGGTTAAGTGAATTCGTTTTTAGTTCAACTGTGGACATACAAAGGCCATTAAGTCTTGAAACGGATTCACCGTTAGCAATTATGTCTTCATAACATGCAAGCAGTAAAAGGCAGCTTACAAGGCCACGGAAAGACCGACATAGCGGACCTATGGCCATGCAGTCAGAATGTGTGCAACGGTCCCCGGAGGTGTTTATACGCACTATAAGGAACATTATAGACACCGAGGTCCATGGTCTGCGCTGCGGTACTGTCAAGAATTGGCTCGATTAATGACTGTTATATCTTACCCAAACGTAGTCTATCTGCAAAACCTATTAGTCCACAATTAAGAAACAGGAAGCGAAATAATGTACCTCTCTCGACAACGTGAGGACTGCAAGATAGGAATAAAGATGGTGACTTGATGTGAGAGGGATGGGTGCAGAAAGACATCTCACGATAGTCATATACGACAGTGGTGACAATAGCAACTGCGTTCGTCTATAAGATCAATCATTTACTGGCGGTTTGACTCAGGGAACGTACGAGATGCATAGTTATTCATCTGGAGGAGGGTTAAAACAGACTGCAAGTCAGAGGACATAGCGAACGCAAGAGAAACGGAAATGCAAAAGTC
>JBBPLP010000986.1:0-10238 GCA_038089875.1 Fistulinella prunicolor
GCTCATACATCGTCCCCTCTGGTCCTCGTATCTTTGAGTCTCTGTCATACTCTCGAGTTGATGCTCTCTTGATAAACATCTTTGAATGATGAACTCCCTCGTCATAATCCTTGAATGGCTTGCCCAACAAGCCGTATCTTTGATCCTAGCCATCCTCTTCAGGGGCTAGTCAGTTGTGTGGCGACACCACGACATCATTGAACCTTCGACACCTTTGAGCACCCTCTGGTCTCTACGCTAGCTATGAAGCAAGCGTAACAGAGGGTATCGACGGGTTTATATATGTATGAGCCATAGTTCAGGGTAGGCGTGGAAGGCACTAAAAAGAAAGAGATGACGAAGAATGTGAGTCATCGATGGAATGTGATGGAATCACGAAGAATGATGACGTCAGCGAAAAGTAAGTGAAAATGAGTAATCGGCCGATTGGCCTTGGTAATACAACTGCACAAGAGTAAGCGCTAAATAGTAAGCAGCCCGATGGGCAAAGGGTTAGGGTGAAGGGTTGGAAACAAGGGGAAGAACCTAGGTGGGGCTCAACGACGAAGGTTATTGTAAAGGTTAACATAGAGGAAAAGGAGGAAAAAGATAGGGGGTACCACTGATTGTAACAGACAGCAGAGCCAATGAAGTTTTTATTGATGCAAAATGGGCTGAGGAGCTTGCTCTCACGCTCAAACTCCTATGCCACCCTATCCCCATATACAATGTTAACAGAACCAAGAACTCCACAGGGAACATTACCCACAGTGCAGAAATCATATTAGAGTTTCAGGAACACAGGGAGTGTATCACCATCAAAGTCATGGATCTAGGCAAGAACCAGATTGTGCTGGGCTACACATGGCTCAGGTGCCACAACCCCAATATAAACTGGGTTAAGGGTTCAGTCATTATGAAATGTTGCCCCTGGTGATGCTACCTACTTCAGGAAAAGTCAGTATTGATCAGATGCCTTGAAGAGCATGGAATATATACCATACACTTCCATGGAACAACCCAAACCTTCAGAGAAGTTGGTAGAGAAACTAGTGCTGAAGCAATACCATAAATGGTTAAAGGTTTTCTCAAAACACAAGTTCAAGTGCATGCTGCTGCAGAAACCTTGGGACCACGCAATTGATTTAAAGGACAGCTTCACACCTAAAAATGGTAGATTGATTTCCCTTTCTGTGACAGAACAGTAAGAAGTCACAGCATTCCTTGATGACCAACTAAAGAAAGGGTATATCCAACCCTTGAAGTCCCCTCAGACATTGCCAGTGTTTTTTGTCCCAAAGAAGGATGAAAAGAAGTGAATGGTACAGGATTACCATTACCTAAATGAACACACAGTGAAGAACAACTACCCACTACCGTTGATCGGTCAGCTCGTCAATAAGCTCAAAGGAGCTAAACTCTTCACGAAGATGGACCTCAGATGGGGTTACAAAAATGTCTGCATAAAGGAAAGTGATGAATAAAAAGCCGCTTTCATTTGCTTCAGAGGTGCATTTGAGCCCTTAGTCATGTACTTCGGGCTATGCAATTCCCCTGGAACTTTCCAAGCGATGATAAATGAAATCTTCGCAGACATGGACCATGTTGTAGTCATCTACTGTATATCGATGACTTAATGATCTTCACAAAGACTGATGACCAAGTGGAACACAACAAAATTGTACAAGAAGTTCTATAGTGTCTAGAGGACAATGACCTGTTCATCAAACCAAAGAAATGCACATTCAGTGGAACAGAAGTAGACTTCCTTGGAATGATCGTAGGAAAGGATGGCATTAAAATGGACAATGCCAAGGTTCAAGCCATTCTGGAATGGCCACAGCCAAAGAACCTCCATGGAGTTAGAAGCTTCTTGTTACGCTTGCACAGATGCTAGGGTAGAACCAGAGGGCCTTAGGTGGACGACTCCAAAAAGGGAGCGTAGTAGATGACGGCTATGGTGAGCAATGATTGACCTAGGATAAGGAGAGCACACAATGGATCCTTATAGACAGCCTTGAAGGTGTGGATGGAGAACAGCTGTAAAGGCATAAAGAAGAGCGTTGACTTGAAGTACAACGGAGACTTATAGAAGTCCAGGCCAAAAGAGCGATGTATGAGGTTAGATTCTGGTAGGTCTAACTTAGGGTACATCGAGGGTATCGACGGGTTTATATATGTATGAGCCATAGTTCAGGGCAGGCAGGAAAAGCACTGAAAAGGAAGGGATGACGAAGAATATGAGTCATCGATGGAATGCGATAGAATTTGCAAAGAATGATGATGTCAGTGAAAAGTAAGCGAGAATGAGTAATCAGCCGATTGGCCTTGGTAATACAACTGTGCATGAGTAAGTGCTAAATAGTAAGCGGCCTGTTGGGCAAAGGGTTTGAAAAGGAGAGAACCTAAGCGGGGCTCAATGATGAAGGTTATCATAGAGGTTAACATAGAGGAAGGGAAAAAGAAAAGATAGGGGGTACTACCAATCGTAACATTGCCCCCGTTTTAGACATGGAGTCCACGACGAACATTCGTCAAATATCTATGAACCTGGTAGGCGAACCGGTGATGTTGACATAGGTGGAGTCGTCCCATTTGTCTCCATATTCATAGGGCGAGGGCATCCGTAAGGACGCATGTGGGTGGTGGTGGCACAGTGAGGGCGAGGGGCAGCAACAGGGATGGGCATGATGTTCTCCTGGTTACAAGTGGAAGCCCGGGTGTGGGCGGACAAAGAAGAGGAGGAGGCCATATGGCCAGAGGAGGAGGACGAAGATGAGGCGATGACTGGTTGGGGTGCACAGTGGCGTTCAGAGGGGCAGTGGCGAGGGAGATGGCTGGGGGCCGGTCGTTGACAGATGGGGCAGGAGTAATACCTGCAGTTGACCTTGACATGGCCCAGTCAAGAGCAGATGTAGCATGTTTCCGCGAAGCGGGGATGAGAGAGTGGGAGGGGTGCTTGGCCTTCATGTCCCATCCACCATTTGTCTGTGCAGATGAGGGTTTCTTCTTCGTCAGGGTCCAACGGAGAAGAGGAAGCGGATGGGGAGGTGATGGTCTCGTGCCAATGCCTCTGGATATCTTCGACGAATTTGTCGAAATTGAGCTGATACATGAGATTGACAAGGTTATTTTTGGCAAGCTTGAGTGCCGTTCAGATGAAGCTGTAGCCAACACCCATGGTATGGGGGGGTTGCCTGAGGGTCATAATTCATAGGGAGGTTTGGAGATGGAGCCAGACCTTGATGAGGTACTGGAAAGGGGAGGACATGTTAACGTGGGTGTCGATGGCCCGTCCAATGCATTGGTGTTTGAGGAGTTGCCTGATTCAAGTGGCTTCCTCGTTGGTGATGGGGTCTCTGAAGTTGTGCGCAAGAGCAGGTACATCAACAGCATGCACACCACGAGGAGGATCAGAGAGTCGCTCTGCGAGAGGGATGTTGGCAACATGAGAGGGAGTGATGGGGGGAGAGTACGTGGTGGGGCGGAGGACCTCTTCGAAGGTGGTGGTGGAATTCCAGGGGGTGTGGGCGATGGTGGAGTAGTGATCATCGTCGTCGATGTCAATGTTTGCGAGGAGGATGATGGAAGCAACTGCACAGGCCGTGGTGATGTCTTCCTCAGTGATGGAGGGGGACACGGAGGAGGGGATGATGGAGGTAGCGTCTTCTTTGTGAATGGTGGATGGTGGGAGAGAGGATACAGTAGAGAGGGTTGAAGGGGTGGTGGGACCGATAGACATTTGTGAGTGAAGGTGGATGGAGTGGATGGAGAGAGGGAACGCAGAGGGGTGTCGTTTCTTATAGTCTTCAAGAAGGGACTTTGAATGTTTGAGATTCTGCTCGGGCTCCTATGAGTCATCAGAAGTGGAGTAGCCCTTCCATCAGATCAGGAAGGAGCGGGAAGACGGAGCTCCACGGTGGCATAGGATTCATTCAATTTCATATTCTTCTTCTCCAGCAATCAGTTCGGCCGGAGGTCGGGAGAAGTTGGGCCCGTGTACACTGTTTTCATGATAGGGCGATAAGAGGGAAGCGTGGAAGACTGGATGGATCTTCTATGTGGATGGGAGGTGGAGTTTGTAGATGATCGGGGATAGAACTTCGGTGATGGTGAAGGGTCCTTCCCATTTGGGGGTGAACTTGGGGTTGGCGACGAGGCGCTTGAGATTGTGGGCTTCAAGCCAGATTTTGTCTCCTTTGGCGAAGGGAGTGAACTTCTTGTGGTTACAGGTGGCCATGTGCATGTAAGGTATAAAGTACATAGAGAGGTGTTGGCTATGGTTAGTCGAAGAGCCCTGCGCATAGTGGAAGGTCTACCCCTGATAAGCCTCTGGCGTAAGGGTTAGAGACCTGAAGCTCAACAGGTTATGAGCCCCAATGTGCCGATGTGGCGAAAGCCGCTGACGCCGTCGACTCATCGACACCCGAAAGGAATAGCATAGCCAGAAGCTGAAAGGCAACGGGCGCCGCCATTCTAACTAGGAAGAACCTATGTCGGTTTGATGCACCGATACTGACACTGTTCTGCCCTGTTCTTAGAACATCAACATGTCTACAAAAGCATCCACCTCCGCCTCTTCCATCCCCGTCTTCAATGGCTCTGACTACCAGGGCTGGTGGGGCAAGGTCACTCAGGCAATGCGCATCGCCCAGTGCTATTGGACAGTCCAGTATCCAGAGATGGAGCCTTCCGAACCTGGAAAGGATGCAGATGCGGCTGAAAAAGCCGCATATCTCAAGTGGGTCGTCGCCAACGACGCAGCCCTTGGGATCATTCTTGGGTCAGTTTCCCCGGCCATCTATAACAAATACAAGGATTTCACCGACACCTCCGACCTTGAGGACGCCCTCAAGGCTGCTTACAATAAGCAGACCATCTCCACCGCCTATGTCATTTTCAAGAAGCTGCTCTCCTACAACCTCCCTAGGTCATCGGACCCCACTCCTCATCTCGTTAACTTCGAGAACCTCCTCTCGGAGTTCGCCTGTGCCGGCTACTCCCTGGATCCTAAAATCGCAGGGATGATGCTGCTGGCAAAGGTGCTGTCGCAGTATGACGTGGCTATCCAGAGCCTCACGTCGTTAGTCGACAGCGAGAAGAAGCCGATTGACCCTACAGTGGAACATATCGGGAAAGCTTTGAAGCACGCCTGGGATACCAAGGGGCTCCAGCAGGCCCATGGCAAAGGCCAACAAGCCAACAAGATCAGCGCTGTCAAGCGCCACGACAAGAGCAAGGCCCCCGCCTTCGAGGACCAGAAGAAGTCCGGCAGCAACTCGACGGAGAAATCCAAAGAGAAGCCTGCTTGGATGAAGAAGAAGGAGAAGAACGCGAGGCACAAAGCCAAGCGTGCCGAGGAAGCCATCAAGGAAGCCGAGGCCTCCAACTTCGCCTCGTCGGCCTGGACAGGCCCCCCCACATACACGTCTCTTGACTTGTCGGTCCCCGCCGTGGACCCCCGCTCGCTGGCCCATCAGCCAGCTTCCTTTTATCAAGGTGCCGGTAGAGCACCTTTCAACTCACACGTCCCCGAGGCTTTCAGCCTGGCGCATCGCATGGGCATTCAGCCCTCATGCAAAGCGATTTGTAAACTCGACTCCACCATGGTGTCCACCGCCACCACTTCCTCCTCCATCGCCGCAGAAGCTAAACTGCTTAACAAGCGGAAGCGAGCCCGGCACGAGATCCACTCCGCCCCCAGGACCACCTGGGATAGTGAGGACAGCGATGATGACAAAAGGCCTATCAGCCCGGTAGTCCCGCTCACTCGCGAGGAACGCGAGGAGATTCTAACTCCTGCGGAGGACTCCTACTATGACCAACTGGATTGGTCAATAGAGGAAGACTGTGAGATGGACAGCGTGTCCCAACCGTACGTCTATTCTTTTGATTCTATTTCCGATTACTCACCAAGGCCGTATACCCATATTGGGAAAACAGCGCAGGTATGTAATGTGTCGTGGACTTTCTCCCGCCGCTCGGACAATGTAGTAGTTAGCAGAAATGCATATGTAACTACTATACATGAGCAATCCAACGCCTCAGAGCGTTGTTCCTGTTTTGATACCGCTAGCTCGAGTAAGAAACAGTGTGGGTGTAAGCACAAATGAATGGAAAATCAAGAGAATCAATGGATATTGGACTCGGGAGCTTCCTCCCATTTTACGCCGAATAAATCTGACTTTGTCGAATATGTTTCATTACCGAAAGACAAGTGGATACCAGTAAGTACCGCGGCCGGTATGATTTACATCGTCGGCACTGGCAAGGTTTTGATCCGATGGCGTGACGAGGATCACAGGAAAGATTACATACTCCCACTGAATGACGTTGGTCACCTCCCTGCCAAATTGGCAGTAAAATTAATTTCCCTTGGCCAGTTGATGGTAGCTGGCGCAAAAATTCATGGAGATGCAAACTGTCTCACCGTGACTTACGGCGACGGCAAGCTATTAGCTCATTTCCTCCCTGGCCGACATGGCCGTAACATGTATACGATCGAAGCATTTCCACTAGATCAGGGGCATTCTGCGAATGTAAGCACCATTACTTACGATATCTTACACTGCCGCTTCGGGCATCCTTCCAAGGATCGCCTACGTCACGCGCGCAAGCACACACGCGGTTTCCCCTCGGAAGTAGAGATACCTACAATGGATACTCTTTGCCTGGGATGTGCTATGGGCAAATTACCCAATAAGTCCTTCAGACCGACCTGGCGCCAGCTGGCACTAAAACCTTTTGAGGTAGTCCACTCGGACTTAAAATCCTTCCCCACTTTGTCTTACACAAAATATAAATACACGATGGTGTTCATTGATGAGTTCACCAGAGGTGTTTGGGTTATAACCCTGCGTACAAAAGACATGGCTATCAAAGCTGCCCACCAATTTATCAAAATGGCAGAGGTCCAGTTCAGTACCAAAGTGAGAGGATGGATGTCCGATGCCGGTGAAGAATTTAAGTCCAAGGCTTTCGATGATATGCTCAAGGGGAAGGGCATAAACATTTTAACTTCAGCCCCCCACACTCCCCAACAGAACGGTAGAGCCGAACGCATGATGCGGACCCTGTCAGATGTGTCAGAGAGTCTCCGACATGAAGCGTGTCTCCCCGAAAGTTGGTGGGAATTCTCATTTTCTCATGCCGCCCACTTGTACAATCGTTTACCAAAACGAGGCCTGAACTGGCGCACACCATATGAGCTCCTAAATGGAAAAGCTCCCGATGTGGACCACCTGCGCGTCTTAGGATGTGGTGCCTACGTGCACATACCACAGGACGTCCAGGCAAATAAATTAGCCCCTAAATCGGAACTTATGGTTTACATAGGCGTTGCCCCTGAGAATCCCAGGAACTTTTTGTTCATGAGATCCCCCAACAATGTACTGTTCACCTTAGTGCATGCATTATTTGATGAAGCGCTATTTCCTAGATGCACAAAAGGAAAGGCGAATGTAAGACCTGCACAAGGCAATGACCCTTCACCCTCGACGTTACAGCCTAGTAGTCATCCGAAGCAGAAAACAGTCAAGTTCCCTCCTGTTATGAGCGTGGATGATGAAGATGACGATCTACCCCATCACCCCCCACATCGTATGCCCACTCCACCTCCTGTCCCTTGTCGCACACCCTCACCACGCCCTGTACCGGAGCTACCTGCCGCGCCCAGACGCAGGCATAGAGCTCCCCTGCCCCCTGCAGTCCCTTTCCCCTTGCAAAGACCACAGAGACAGCATTGAGTGCCTAACCAGCCCAGCAATGTTTATGGTGATGACCATCCAGTCCAGCAGGAAAAGATGGCAGACTCAGAGCACAGATGGCGAGACATCACCGGTGCTGGCCCATCTTCTCAGATGCCTGGTCAGTTTAATCCCAGCACACCCAATGAGAGAGTTTCTCCCACGTCCCCACATCCGGAAAGTGTGGATGACGTAGAACGGCTATGCCGTGAAGGAGGAGCTAATCTGACAGCCTTTTTGATGTCCAAGGCGTTACCTCAGGTACAAAATGCTTCTGCAGAGCAAAAACCATACTGAATGGACTTATAGGGACATCCAATCATTACCCACAGCTGCTCAGGAGGAGTGGAAAGCTACATGTCAATGTGAGCTAGATATGCTACGAGAACAAAATGTCTACGAGCTGGTTGACAAACCACTCGGCCGCAAGGTTATAGACAATCACTGGGTCTTTGACATCAAACCTGACGGTCGTAAACGGGCCCGATTAGTTGCAAAAGGATTCTCCCAGATCGAGGGAGTTGATTTTGATCAAATATTCTCCCCAGTGGTTAGGTTTGAGACAGTCCGACTTATGTTGGCACTCGCCGCCCTGGAAAACTGGCATATGGAGGCCGTAGATGTTCGATCAGCATACCTTTATGGAAAGCTGAAAGAAGAGATATTCATGAAGCAACCCGAAGGCTTCAAAGTCCCCGGGCAAGAGCACAAAGTCTTACGACTGTTGCGCACCCTATATGGCCTCAAACAGGCTGGACTTGCCTGGTGGGAAGCACTCAATGAGTCCATGAAAGATCTCAGATTCAAACGGCTGAAATCAGATGCCGGTATATTTTTATATAGAAAGAAAGGCACAACAATGGTCGTCGCGATCATATATGTTGACGATGCCATCTTCTGCAGCCCTGACAAGGCCATTGTCGACGAAGTAAAGGCACTTTTCATGAAGAAGTGGGAATGCAGAGACCTAGGTTCCGCCAAAGAATTCTTGCACATGAGAATCCGCCGTCAAGGTCAAAAGATCTTGATAGACCAATGCACCTATTTGGAGAAGGTCTTAGAGCGATTCGGAATGCAGAATGCAAGGCTTGCACCCACTCCGCTGCCTCAGGGGTATTACCCTATCCGTCACAATGGGCCAGTCGACCCAGAAATTCAATCTAAATTCCAACAAGTCATCGGATCCTTGCTATATATTATGCTTGGAACCCGACCAGATATCTCATATGCGGTGACAGCAATGTCTAAGCATGCAGCGAACCCGACAAAGGAACATCTCGATAAGGCATTATACATATGCCGGTACCTCTTAGGTACCCACCATTATTCCATGGTGTTTGACGGAAAATCACAAGCGGGTTTAATCGCGTACACCGATTCTGATTGGGCATCCGATCCAAACACTAGACGCTCACAGACGGGTTGGTTTATCCAACTTGCGAACTGCATCTTCAGCTGGAAATCCTCTCAACAGGATAGAGTCTCTCACTCGAGCACTGAAGCAGAATATGTCGCTTTATCTGATTGTAGCAAACAAGTGATTTGGCTTAGGACTTTGCTTGGAGAACTTGGCTACGATCTCACGCCCACATCAATACATATGTGGCAATAATCAAGGATCCATTTTCATGGCTACAAATCCTGTGACAGAAAAACGCAACAAACACATAGCTATTAAATGGCACAGTGTCCACGAATATGTCCAAGATAAGTTCATTGAGATCTTCTACATAGAAGGATCCGAGAACCCCGCAGATCTCTTTACAAAGAATCTCGGGCACATAAAGATCGATCAGTTCAGATCGAAATTAGGCTTAGTTTTCTACAATTCTCCCCAAGATGACTAGGGTTAAAAGCTGAAATAACGCTTGCGAATACCCAGTATACTTAGCGAGGAGGAGTGTTGAGCGTAACCTATGAGCGTGACTTATACCTAGCCAAACTTGGCAAGTACCAATAGGGAACGCCGATGCGGCATATGCCAATCTAAATAGAGCTCAGCGTAGTAACATATGGACATACGTAGTGCACGTGATGTTGAAACTTATGCTTCTTTTATTCATTTATATTCGCCTTTCATCCCTATTGATTAGATTAGATCTGTCAGAGGTTCCGGACCATTTATATGACCGGAATTACATAGGTAAGTCTAGACCCTTCTATTTTTTATCATGGTCTAGACTCTTGTCATCTTATATGACATATAATCACACCATTATGGCGTGATATGATAGTATTGATAGTGACCTATAGCGTTATTCGCTCTTATCTTCTTATCACTTATCTTTCTATCTTTCTATCGGATGATTGTCCTCATTCAGGTGAACAGTAAATAGCTACATACATTCACTGTTCACTATATAAACCGAGCCTTACAGCTCGGATAATTTAAGCCCTTTACAATCGTCTTTTACTTTAAGAGACTGAGTGCTTGAACTAGCTGAAGACTAGTTTATATCATCACTATCAACATCGAGTGAGTATTCTCCACTCAGGGTTATACACTACCTTCTT
>JBBPLP010000988.1:0-10216 GCA_038089875.1 Fistulinella prunicolor
AGGCGGGACCTGACGGGCTCAATACCCTTATGCTATGAGCAAAGAGAGCTAAGAACCGAATGGTCAAGACTGGAGGGAATCCAGTTTGAGCAGACGGGTTTATATATTGCCAGACAATGCGCACAGACCATGCTGTGTACTACTATACATGGAAGTATTAAAGAAGAGAAGAGACGGAGATTAAGTACATGAGGTATGATGTCATAGATAAGAGATAAGAGTCTAGACCAGTCACATGATCTGGGTCTGGACTAAGCCACGTGATCCATGTCATGTGATCGGACAGGGGTTAAGTCACGTGACCTCGAAAGTTAAGGTTAGGTGTAGAAAATAATTAGGTTTAGGTTAATGTGGAGCGTAATGCGTAACAATTACTGTTTGCAGAAAAGGATCACTTTGACGACGAACGGGCCGCTAAGGCGGCTCATCAGGTGAAAAGAATAAAAACAGGAAAGTGGGGGACCAAGGATACTTGCTTACCTGCCTTATCAAGGCCAATGAAGCGGATGGCAAACAGCATTTCCAATCGGCCAGCGCTGGATGTACCAGTACCCAATTCCACATCCCATGGTGTTCATAGCATCGGAGATGTGTGTTCGGATGATAGCTTGTTGGACTTGGATACGGAGGAAGTGCCATCAGCCAGCTTACTTTTGGAAGAGAAGATGTTGGGTGATGTAGGTACAGAGTTGCTGCTGGAAGCGTTGAAGAATGGAGGGAGTAGTGCGGTCAAGCACTCTTCTCTGAGTTGAAAATGCCGAGAACTGGACCCTGGTGTTGACCACTTGATTAATGCTGACAAGCGTTCGGGTTTGATGTGTCGCAGGAAGGTCTTCGACGTTTGCTTTGATAATGATCATGCTAGTGGGAAAATCTCATTGCACGACTCAAGCACATTGTCACTGAAATCTTCTTTTAGCCTCTGACCACCATCAGTGCAACCCAAATCTACCAGACGGGTATCCTTGCTGCCAGATCATGGAACCAACCATCTGTTGTGACATTCACCATCCCACAGACTTCACTTTGTATGACTCCGCTTACACAAAACCTCCCGGTGGACCACAGCGCTCGCGGCTAGCCAAGTACACACGTGAAAAACATGATCACGAACTCTACAATGCTCTTGCAGAGTGGAGGGACGAAAAAACGACTGCTGTGTTTGGCAGGGCAAGTCTCATCCACTTTGGCCCATCACTAATTATGCCCAATGCTATTCTCGACCGCATCGTTGACACAGCCCATCACCGCAAGATCCAGTCGGCTCAGGATCTCAAGAGAGAAACGGGTTGGATGGACAGTGAGCAGTATGGTGAGGACGTGATCGCCATCATTCAACGTCATGCCGCTCCACTCCCCCGTCCTTTTGTCACTACTCCTCTTCGGCCAACTTCCATCAACCACGCTGCCACCCCCCAATCTGCCCCGCTCACACCGTTCCATCATTGTCTTCCTGCACAGTCAGTCCCGATGTCATCTGCTGACCAGCTCCCCATTATCACGGTCTCAAAACGCTGCAATAGATGTAGTGCTTGCGGTGAAGAAGGTCACAATGGTAAGTCTTTTGGGTACTGTCATTGTCATATTCAATCTCAAACTACTTGCAGCTCGGAACCGCGCCTGTCCTAGCCATCCCCAACATCAGCCACAGCCCACCAGCAGTAAAGAAAATGTACGTGATTCCAATGATAAGCAAGAGACGTTGCGAACTAATTATACGATTGACAGTTTGCAACAAGTTCTACAACAAATCGGCCGTAATATCCTCAAGCGCTAACTGTATGTCACCTTCATTCTCATCCTCTTCCATTGCCTCACCTCGTGCTGCTAGCTCCATCATATAACACCCTTTATCCTGCATATCAGTAATCTTGTGTCGTGTCTTTCTACCAGTAACTACAGTGTGGGGAGAGTCTAATGTTAATTTGTTGAGTACTTTTTGAAACGTCTTTGTCATCGTTGGATCAGCGTGGTTTGTCATCTGGTGGGCATGATGAAACGTTTGTTGGATCATCACCTGGATGTTCTGGTACACCTGTACAAGTGGTGACTCCAGCAAGATTCATTCCACCGTGCAGTTTGATCCCTTCCCTCTGTGTATTACCTGTTTCACACAATGCGGGGTTAACTCCAGTCGCCTGAGGTTAGTGCAATCCTTCACCTTCGCAAACAGATTGTTAAGTTCGACACACCAGTCCACGGCTCTCCACTTCCTTGCCCGTCCCGTAGGGTTCACGAGGAGATGGTAACGTATAGCTTGCCTTTGTGGGCAAGATAAGTAACCCATTATTGAATGCAGCTGAGTCACTCACTTAAGCCCCCGAGGATATGCAAAATGAACATTAAGAAGGAAGTTCTGTTACAGTTTGCTTGTGCACTGCGCACTTTGGTACATATTATATAGTCAGTCATGGTACACTAAGTAGTCAGTCATATATGTCAGTCAGACAGTCAGTCATACTTAGTTACCATAGTTGGGTTGTGTGCCACAATGTGGCATGGTAATGTTGTGTACTATTTGTGTACCACTTCAGATGTAGTCTGGAGCTTGCTGTCTCTGTCCCTCAGTTTCTGACAGTGAGCTCCAGGTGAGTCTGATCCATCCATAGTCGAATACATCAGTTTTTGACAATGAGCTCCAGTTGTGATTAATTCCAACTGTTATCAAGTTCGTCATATGGGTGGCATATTTATGCTTCCCAACCGCTTTTAAGATTGGGATTCAGATGACTATGCAAGTCTCGACACGGCCAATGTCGCCATTGTTCATTGCATATGATAACTCCTCATAGAAGAGGAAATACTTATTCAGGATCAAGGCGTTCTTGTGTTGCAAGTCACACATTTTCTCTGGGCGACTACGCATGTGCTGCAAAAGATGCATTGCTACATACATATAAGTGTGCAATTTCATCTGCCATTTTTTTTAGTTCCATGAGACTTGGCACTGACTTTGCAAATGCTTCCAGGTCCTTAAACCGATGGCTTTTACTTTGAACAAAAGCTCTCCAGCAGTCTAAACCGCGACATATGCCTGCATGCCCAATCAGCTGGTGCATGCGACAGAACCCTGGTTTTGAGCAGAAGATCCCAGTTTCTTTGGGTCGCAGCTGTGCGATATCATGCATTAGGCTTGTAGGATCATCGTGTGCGGTAGGCGGTTGAATGAAACACCGCCAAATGGCATCTGCACATGCCATTTTCAGGTGGAAGAGCCCAGGTACGAAGATGATGTGCTGAAAGCGATTCCAAGGAGTTGACTCGATTGAACGCCGTGCTTGAGCAGTTTGAAGCTGCTCTCTGGTGCCAAGGTTGCCGTGTATAAGAACAATGTGTTCAGAAACATCTGGTGAGCTGAAGTTGCTTTTCTCGTCCGCTGGGTCGGTGATGCCTCCTTGTCGAAGTAGGTCAATGATGGCGTTTATATTACCGCTCACAGTAGAATTGTTGATGTCCATGGTACGTGCAGCAAGTATTGGCATTTTGGTGAGCAGTATTCGTTCAATAGGATCGGGGGGACGAATTGCTGATCTAAATTGATGGAAATATTCAGGTCCATGAGTGCAAAGGTCATTGAGAAACATCCAGGAGTTGAACTGATCATGATGACAGAAGTCGGAATCAGTAGGTTCCAGATGGAGTGTCACTAGGTCGCACCAACTCTGTTGCGGTGGCAAGTCGCATTTACGCACACATGGATTTAGTGCTGACTTTCTCCACAGTTGATCCGAACATTTAAGATCGTCTGTGGTGACCCCATGGCTCAATGGGAAAAGCAACCCGGAGGTAAGATGCTTGAGTGTGTCGTTGGATCTCTCTGCTAATGGAACTTCTAACTTCAAGTTCATGTCGAAATTATCATATGCATACGACACAAGGAGAGATTGTCCAAGCTGATGCAAGGATGTCTGTGATTTGACTGAGAGCGATCGGATAGCCAAGTTTATAGAGTCGGTAGATATTGAAACTCCAAGCTGCACAAAGGTATCTATCACCTTCTGAGGAGCATGCGCTGACTGCAGACAGATCCTGAGAATGCTTTGCAAGGCGTTGGCTTTTTGATTCACGCTCTGCATTAATATGCTAATAATGACCGTTTTTTTCTATTACAGGTTAACGTCTCGCGTTGTCGGTGCAATTTCAAAGACGAACCATCACTTTTATTGTGTCACAATGCTTCGCCCCCACGCCTGCAACCGATTCCCCAGCATCCTTAAGGCCCTCAACGAAACCCTCAAGGTCCCAGGGATCCAACTCGTCCCTGTACGCTTCATCATCAGGTTCATTTATGGCCATTTCTTCATCTTCCAGATCGCTTCCTCTGTTTTCTTCCTCACCCTGTAGTGATCCAACTAGACTCCACAGTGCTGGTGCACTAGCCCGGAACTCCCTAGCCATATCTTCAAGACGAAAATTTTCAAGATCTTTCGTCATCACGTTTGAAGCTCCAAAGTGCCACCCACTTGCCTCAGATGCAAGTTCGCTCACTTCTCGAAGGTATGTAGCTTTGACATGCATCATTGCAATTTGTAACGCTTTATCTTGAGTAGCTGGATGCTTCAGGAAGGCGCTGAGGACATCATCGAGATGCTCAGTAAGATTGTTGGTAGGTTGGGCCTCATATTCATGATCGGTGAGCACTGATATAATGAATTCAGTCATAGTAATATTGCAGGCTTCCAAAGCTGCAAAAACGCGCTGCATGGTGGTGGTTTCTTCACCACGTTTCCCGCTTGCAGGATTATATGCTTGACTCACCTGCACTGCCACTGTGTGACTCTGATCTGCTACGTTTATTAAAATGTAACCCTAACCATAGTTCACATTTATATATTTTCAACTTCTGTTGACTCAGCTACTGTGGCTGTCGTTGTTTACAAATGTTTTCTTGCAGCCGTTGTTGAGAGTGTGAGGGGGATTAAGGTTATGCTGGGTTTCAATTTTTGCTGGAGCATGTGACGCGCCCCCTCACACTCTCGACAACGGATGTAAAGGAGCCTGGGGACTGTCAGCATTTGGAGGAAGTTGAGAGTTGCACAAGCAGGGGGAAGTGTTAGAGTGTGCTTGTGCACAGCGCATTATGGTACACTATACTAGTCAGTCATGGTACACTAGTTAGTCAGTCAGGTGTCAGTCAGGTGGTCAGTCACACTTAGTTTACCTTAGTTGTGTTTGTGCCACACTGTGGCATGGTAATGTTGTGTAGTGTTTGTGTACCACTTCAGATGTATTCTGGAGCTCACTGTCTTTGTCTCCCAGTTTCTGACAGTGAGCTCCAGCTGTGTGATTCTGCAGCTGTTAATACACAGTTAAGGCAAAAACCTCAATATATTCATATCCTCTGGGAGAAGCCTTGGGCGACCAGGCATGCTTTGAAGTGCTCAAAGGAGCCATCAGCTCGATATTTCTTGGTAAAGACCCACTTGGAGCCAATAACTGGGCGATCCATCGGCCTGGGAACAAGCTTCCAAGTGCTATTCACCTCTTGTGCAGCCAACTCATCTAATGCAGCTTGTTTCCACTGCTCTGCCTCATCTCCGTGCAATGCTTCCTTATATGACCTTGGGTGCGCTGTATTTACGCTCATACACTGTGCCAGATCAGCCTCCTCGTCATCAGAATCATCAGAATTATGAGGCAGTTGTGCAGGACTGAGTTTCCACCATTCTCAAGGTGGCTGGTGCATTCTGCAAGGTAGGCGAGCTCCTATACCAATTGGACTGGGTGTAGTTCTAGAGGACAAGAGGTGCAGGTTTGCGAGGTAGGGAAAGGATTGGCATGCATTTTACCAGCGAGGCATGGCTCATGGATAAGATCAGGTGGCGATTCGCTGTCCATCTGTTGCATGTGCTTTGTGCACTGTACATAGTTTAGTAGATACCAATACATAGTCAGTCATAAGTCAGTCATGCTACACTTAGTAGTCAGTCACACTAGATACAGTAGTCAGTCAGGCTGTCAGTCAGTTAGATTTACTTAGTTTCATTTTGTGCCACAATGTGGTGTGGTAAAGTTTCAGTCTATTTGGACTCTGTTTAGTTTTACTTCAGAGTTCACTGTCTTTCCTCTTCAGTCTCTGGTATGTACACCTACAGATCTTGAATATATTCAGTCTCTGACAGTGAGCTCCAGCTGTGTGAACCTAGCTGTTAACAGGTTATGAGCCCTGCACTCTAGAGTTCTTATTTTCATATCACAAAAATAACACATTCTTTCTAGTAGCTTCCTATCAATCTGAGCTCACTGCCGCACTATCCTGCCATCTGCATTTCGCTGCAAACATGCATTCTGCTCATCAGAGCCACACTACTCACTCCCAGTTATCTTCATCTGGCTGCCCATGTCTTCGAGACAATCCCTGCTCATTTTGCAAGAAGCCTGGCCATTTCCAGTGCGTCTGCCGCTCTCTGCAATGTGCCAGAAAGTCCTTTTAGTCACGGAAGTGCATACAACAGAGTTACAACCCATCTAAGCCTCAAATGGCTGATTCCATGCCTCAGAAGCCCTTTGAACAAGCTGGCAATGCTGCCCTGCACTCCACAGACCACTCCAACCAATTTTCCCCACTCCAACTCAATGCTGAGCATGAATGGAATGCACATCATTCTCCCTATCTTTGTGGACAACATGACCTTTGCATGCAAGTCTGAGGAGGCAATCAAACAGGCAATCGAGGATCTTGCAACTGCACGATCTAGGCCCTACCACTAAGATCCTGGGCATCAAGATTGACAGAGACCATTCCAAATGCTCCCTCACCATCTCCCAGCGTCAGTACTGCATTGACATGCTGTCTCGCTTCAATATGGCTGAATGCAAGCCTGTTTTGAAGCCCATGGAGCTTGGATTGAGTCTGTCTCGTGAACAGAGCTCTAAAACAGCTGAAGAGCGCAATTTGATGCATTCTGTGGATTATGGAGGTGCCATTGGTTCTCTACAGTATCTTCCCTGTACCACTCGCCCAGATATTGCTCTTTCTGTGGGCAAACTCGCCTTATTTACCTCAGATTCTGGAATTGCGCATTGGGATGCAGTCAAACACCTCTTCTGCTATATTAAAGGCACAATCCACTATGCCATCACTTATTCCCTGATCCTTCGACCTCTGAGCTGTTCACCACCTATTCTGATGCTGTTACGTTTCCCTTATATGCCCCTATGCTTTTCCTCTGACACTTGTAGCCTTTGCTGTTCGAGCCCCACTTAGGCCACTCTTTTCCTGTCTTATTCTTACTTATGTATTCCTGCTTATTTAGCGCTTACTCATGCGCAGTTGTATTACTAAGGGTACGCATCATCGCTTACTCATTTACACTTACTTTTCCAATGAGTCATCGTTCTTCACAATTCTATTGCATTCTATTGATGACTCACTTTATTCATCACCACTTCCTCTTTTATACTCACTTTACCTGCCCTGAACTCTGGCTCTTCATATATAAATCCATCGATACCCCCGATATACCCTAAGTTAGACCTACCAGAATCTAGCTCATACATTGTCCTCTCTGGTCCTCATATCTTTGAGTCTTCGTCGTACTCTAGAGTCAATGCTCCTTGATAAATCTTTGAATGATGAACTCCCTCATCGTAAATCTTTAAATGGCTTGCCCAACAAGCCATATTCTCAGACCTAGCTGTCCTCTTCAGGAGCTAGTAGTCGTGTGGCAACACCACAACATCTTTGAACCTTCGAAACCTTTGAGCGCCCTCTGGTCTCTACACTAGCTACATAGCAAGCGTAACAAAAGGTCTAACTTCTTCTTCGAAACAGGCTACTCTCACGTAAGCCCACCATTTCCTACCGATGCCCCAGAAACCCTTGACCCTTGACCTTGAGCCACCGTTACAGCTATTGAGAACAGGAGCAAGATGCTTCCAAAACCTCCGACGAACCCCAGCCACTTGACAACCCCTCGAATCGGCAAGAAGAACCCTTGAACTATTACGGCGACATCTGTATCCCAGAACCTGCACAAGAACAGGAAGCCCAGGACTTAGCTCATCAGCTTATCACCTACACCTATCACCAGGCAATCAACGTTTACCCTTCCTCCTCCCCCACCACCCACACCTGCCCCAGCCATGTCCCAAACCAATGACAAAGAACGCCGCCTTGGCACCCCTGACTCCTTCAATGGAGACTTCGCCAAAGCCCAGAATTGGCTCTCCCAAGTGCGAGGATACCTCCTCATCAACGCCAACACCTATGACACCAAAGACCGAAAGGTCGCTTTCGCCCTCTCTTACATGAAGGAGGGATCCACAGCCACTTGGGCCACCACCTTCCGAAACGCCGCCCTTGATGCAGTACCACAAACATTCGGCTCCCTGAACTTGTTCATCACTAAGTTCACGGAGTCATTCATCCCAGCCACCACCCAGAACGATGCCATTACCTGGCTCACCACCACTTGTGCAAAACAACGGTGCAGAGAGCCTCTCTCGCAGACCATCTCTCAACACAACAACCTTTTCCACCAGAAGGTTGCCCTTGCCAAATCCACAGACCAACACGTCCTGATTACCCAGTATGCTATTGGCATCCCGAAGCAAATTCGCCGTGATATCTATCACATGACCACCGTGCCTACCACCCTCGAGGAGTGGATGGCAAAAGCCCTCGAACTCCAATCCTATTGGGAGCAATCACTCACCATGGACAAATACGCCGCTCTCTCCGCCAAACAAAGAGCCCCTCCTTTGATCACACAATCCTTGACTTCTACCCGGGATCCCGACACTATGGATGTAGATTCCATATCATTCCCCATGAAACTCACCCCTAAAGAGCACAAGAAATGCGCTGCCGAAGGACGCTGCTTCCGATGCAGAAAACCCAGACACTGCGCAGACAAGTGCACGGTCTAATTCCCCAAGAAAAACAAGACAGTCCAGCAAGTGACTTCAGCCGAAGAAGACCTCCCAAGAATGGAGACTTGTGATGACAACAACGATCTCATGGTCCATCACATTGACTTTGTCCGTCCCAAGAAGGATTTTTGAAACAGAACCCTCGATCAACGTGAGACATTCCTTTTGTACAACGTATAGATGTATGTATCACTAGTTCCTGACGCTATGGAAATCACAATTCAAGTCTTGAACCCATCTCATACGTTGAAAACTGTTGACACCCACGCCCTCATCAATAGTGGTGCCGATATCTCCTGTATCGATTGGGGCTTTGCCAAGCGCAATCGACTCCCTCTCACCTGCCTCAAGAAACCCCTCCACATCCACAACCTCAATCAACAACTCACCGCAAAAGGAGGGGTACACTTCATCTCCAAACTCTTTGTCGGGATTGAAGGAATTACCCACAAGGTCCGCTTCTACGTCATGGATTGTGGACGACAAAACATCATCCTCAGAGCACCCTGGCTCCAATCCGTCAACCCCTCGATTAACTGGAAGGACCAAACCATCTCCCTCCAGGAATCCACTGACCAATCTCGCGAACTCTATGAAACCTATACTACCAACGTAGAGAAAAACAAGAAGCACTTCCTGAAGTGCTCCCCCGCCCTGCAACATTCAAAACACATCAACGTGGACACTATCACTGACGCTCGCCTCTTCAACTACCTAGACGAAGAATCGGAACAACAATTCCTCACCTGTGCCAAGGAAAACCACTCCCTTAACCACATCATGCACTGCGGAACTTGTTTTATCCCCATCTCAGATCCTCACATCACCGCCCTTACCAACTCCACTGCCCTTGCCATGGCCGCCGAAAAAGCCAAACCGAAGAAAACCCTTCCCCCTGAATACTCCGACTTCACCAAAGTCTTCTCTAAGGAAGCTACCGACCATGTTCCCCCCTCACGGCCATACGACCACAAGATTAACCTCGACGACTCATTCTCGCCCAAAGTGGGCAAAGTCTACTCCCTTTCCCCCGATGAGAAGAAGGCCACCAAAGCCTTTATCAATGAAAACCTCGCCTCTGGGAAAATTCACCCCTCGAACTTCCCACAGGCCTCGCCATTCTTCTTTGTCCATAAGAAGGATGGTGGACTTCACCCTTGTTAAGACTATTGATACCTCAACGAGCACACCATCCGTGATGCCTACCTGCTTCCCCTCATCTCCGATCTCCTAGACAAACTTGGCGACACCAAAGTTTTCACCAAATTTGATGTTCACTGGGGGTACAGCAACGTCTGCATCAAAGATGGCCATCAATGGAAAGCCGCATTCATTACCCACA
>JBBPLP010000989.1:0-10213 GCA_038089875.1 Fistulinella prunicolor
TATCCCTATCTCGATTCGATCGACCGCACTGCGGGGGATGTGAGTCGAAACACCTATCTAGGAGAGATGTTTTTGTATAGTACAACGAACACACGAGCACTCGGCATTCTATTCCTTGCCACCATCGTCATATCCTTTCTCGGGAATTTCGTCATGCTTTTCTCCAGAGGGTAAATTGGAAACAGGACCATGGAAATGTCGGTGTGCACTCAGCAAATACCATAGCCCCGAGAGTACAATCACCCCCACAACGATCACGGAAGCATAGTTCATGTTGGCCGCCGTGACAGGCATTCGAGTGGGCAGCGAGAACACCACGCAGACAAAACACGTCCAGAGCGCGCACCAAATATTGGCAAAAGCTCCAAACCAGCCATCGCCCATGTAGTATGGACCCGGCTTGAACTGGACTTCGGGGTGGGAGTGGAAGATGCGTCGGAGAATGATGGGGATAACGTAGGAGAGGTCCAATGCCATGGCACAGGTAGCGAAGACGGCGTTGGCAGCGATGGGGCTGGCTAGGTCAAGTAGTCCGGGAAGAATGGCAACGACGACGGTTAACCAGACGGATCGGAGTGGTGTTTGTGTGGTAGTGCTGATGTGTCCGAAGAATCCACCATCCGGAAGGCCACGGTCGCGACTGAACGCGTAGATGGAGCGAGATCCCGCTTGCATGCTCACCTGCGCCACAGAAAATGCGGTCAAGCATACAAAAACCCAGATGGCGAGGGCAGTGGGGCGTCCCATACGCAAAACCATGATTGCGAGAAATGCGGACCCCGAGGGGCCAGGAAGGTCGGAAAACGGCCCCGAGCAGAGAATGAGTACGATGTTGAGGAGCCAACCAGCTATCCCTGTACCGACGGTCGCCATGATGATGGCTACCGGTGCGGTGTAAGCAGCACGACGGAGCTCTTCGGAGATATGAGCCGTGCAGTCGTACCCCGTCATGGTCCATTGGACACTCAACAGGCCGAGGAAAAAGCTGACGCCGTTGTTCCAGCCTCCAGTTCCATTGATAAGCCCTTCAGCACCGAATACATAGGATGCAAGATGCATATCGGATCGTGGGGTCATGGCGAGCAGCAGAATAATGATCAGCAAGGTTGAGCCCAAGTTGATGAATACAAATGAGCTGGTGAAATAGGCAAGATGTCGAGTTGTAAGAGAGTTTAGGAAGCCGTGGACAACAAGCAGCCCGGAGGTGAGTCCGACAACTTTTACGGGCGTGATCGTATACGCTCCGTTGGTTGCTATAGACACCGCAGCGAGTATCATGTTGGCCAATCCAAATTCAGTTGACGACAGGCCGAAGATTTGACCGAGGAGATTGAGCCACCCAACGACCCAGCCCACCTACAGATAAACAGGTCAACACTCAGGGATTCTTGACGAAAGAGAGCGGACGAACCCTTGCACGATACCTTTGAGGGCACAAGCGAGCAGAGGCTCCATAGAGCCCTCCGCAGGTTGGATAAGCACTGACGACCTCAGCGATACTGTTTGACAATGCGAAACAGTTGACTGAGCCTAGGAACCAACACCACGTCACGGATGTAGGGCCCCCGAGAAGCAAGGGGGTATTGAAAGTGCTAGCGATGCTGGAGCACACCCCCAGGACGCTAAAAGCAAAGCTTATCGTGGCGAGGTTGGAGAACTCGCGGCGGAAGGAGGGGACATAGCCCAATGCTCGCAACTCTTCATCGTCTTGTTCAGTACCGCCGCCGCTGCGAGCGAGCTGCTGGGGGCTCCGCTGGTCGTCTCCGTTGTTGTAGAGAGACATAGAGATGGGTTATCTCGAACCACCGGGAAACGCAATCATACCCGGCATCGCTAAAAACAAATCAGTGGCCAGAGAGCGCGTATCACGAGAATAGTCCCGAGCTGCAGAATTAAAAACCACTTGGCGTGGGAGGGCAAGACGGAGGTGTTTCATCTTCCAGCTCATCCGACGGCACCTCGCGATGTGCTCAAATCAGTCCGAATGAGTTGCCCAGACACCAAAGGATTCATTATCGGCGGACCTGTCGAGCAGATACATGACCAGGATGCGTACTTTGTGTCAGGCTGAGCTTCCGAGCGAACGCCGAAAACATGGTTTGGTGTAATTCTCTTCACTTTGTGCCCCATAACTTGAAGTGGATTACAACTTGGGTGAGTTCGGCCCATCGTTCATATCGAATCCATACTCCAGGAACTGTTCATGGTTTCGCATGTCGCCCCGACCTTGCATGTGAAGACATCAAGGCGGGGTTCGAAGGCAACTTGCCGCATGATTCGAAAAGACTTTGGCATCTTGATCCGGTGGCGCCAGATATCAAGAGTTGTCCTAGCGTTTGTTGTTGTATCACGGTCTTGATATCTGACTTTGTAGTCGAACCCGGGTTAATTCTTCAAGTTGGAACCAATAATAAGTGACTATTACCATCTCTTATCCGCTCTCACCTATTCCTGGAATCGCGGGAATCACGGAGTGAGAGTGTTCTAACCGTTGAAGTGCTAACACTGGTATTAACTTCATCCCCGATCTCAGGCCCTTTCTGTGGGTGCTGAGCGACCTTGGCCGAGGTCTCTCCAGTAATGGTACCAGTGCGACCCGCTTACAGAGTTGCAAGATGGTCGAGTTATGGCTCTGTTCACTTAACTCTCCATCACTCTATACTTCGCCTAGACGCCGACATGACGCGGCATTCGAGTCGTCAGTGGGTAGTGTGGCTGACCCTTAGATGATCGCATTTCGGACGCCCCACTCTCTGGCCTGCGCAGTTCAAGTTTAGGGGCCGGAACTTCGAAGTGCTTCTGCCTGATCGGCGTTCTAACCAACTGTTGACACCGCCACTTGCTCGCCTGCCTATATTCATGGAATAGAACAACCCTGCCGCATGGCGTGTGGATAAGCGCCCCAGTTGATTGCAACGGTACATGTGCACGTCATGCTCGAGCTTAACGCCACAAAGATCTACTGTGCTTCCTAACTATGCGCCAAGTCATAGTGCCACAATATGAAGATACTGCGCAAAGATGTTTCGCTCGGATCTTGGGATGGCCTCGAGGTTCACTAGTGGCACTCCGTAACGAGGCTCAGGGTTCCCGATGCGATGTCTTCCTGACAAGGGGAACTAATTAAGGCGACAGGACTGTATTCTATCCTAGCAGGAACACGAAGATAGGGAGGTTTGAGGTTGCGAGACCATAAATTGCGGCGGGTACCGGGAGCAAGCACATCGATGCTGCATCGGGCTACTGGATCCTGGCCCGTCTACACCGGGCATGTCAGGGATATGGACCCTACCGGAGGGAGCGGAAAGGAGATGGCAATTAATTTGAACTGACGAGTGCTCTGGGTCTCAGTGGCTTGACACGGAGGTAGGGTTGGAAACTCGCACCTCAGTATACCGTCTTACATTCAAGTTCCGTGTCGGCGGAGAAAAAGTGATCTTGGCACTATTGATACACTGGAATCTGGCAGCAGCACCCTGACAGACAGTGACATTATAGCTGCCACTACTAGCAGGTAATGCTCACCGAAGCTGATCTCTTTCTAGCCACAATGCAGGGATACATTCCACGAGCGTTGTTCACTCGCAAAGGATAACGGATGCGATGAGATTTTATCTGGTTCAGCCTGAGCTCAACAAGCAATGCACCATGTTCAAGTAATGAGAACAACAAATGAGGACAAGAAAACGGCACTGCAGTCATGTTACATAGACTCAGTCTTGCAGGTCGACAGGCGACATATATTCCCCCTGCTGCTATTGGAGTTAAATTAGCACGCCTTCCATGATCTCAAGGTATGTGTTACTGCAATAATCTCAGACAACATCTGTATTTGGCTATCCCGTCATCGAAAGCGGTGGTTCTTGAATATCCCGAGGTGTTCCTCCCGATCGTATCCAGAAACTTGAAGTGGGACATTCGAGGGGAGAGAGTGAAGTGGGAAAGTTATAGACAGCGGCGGCATAGTACGTGTTCAGTGGTATTTGCCAGCAGCTACGCCACGAACTGACACGACCCGCACGCCGAGGTCCGACCCGACGTGTAGGTGCCTCAACGACGGTTTTGTCCTAGGTAGAGACAAGTCTACTAGATCATGGAATCACAGACGATGTTTTGTTCGGACGAGGAATTTCGGGGGTGCACGGCTATCTGTTGCTGACTCGCTTCTCGGCCTGCTGAGGTACGTCGCAACTTGAGGCCAAGCTGTACTCTCTAGTTCTCATCCTCACCGATGCTCAGCTTGACGGACTGGAAGAGCCAAGAAAAATACAACAAACTTGGCGCTGTGGCATTCAAAAATGTTGTCCCTGCAGATGTACAGAATACTTATGTAGCTGGCATTGTTGCTCGCCCTACTAATTCTTTCAGTATCCTCGACAACATCAGGGAGTCGCTCTGTCATCCTTATTCGCTAACCGAGCCATCCATGAAAGCCGTTCATGTCATTCTGGGTTCGTTTATGCAGCTCTAACGCATCATTGTCCCAGATACCAACTGCCACGTTATGGGCTTGCGCAAAACGTTAGTTTGATCTCTTGCCTGTGAGCGTATCTTGATCCGGTGGCGGTAGGATTCATCAAGTTCTGTCCCGCCACTTGTTCTTCTTGCATTATGGTCCTGATCGCTGACTTTTGAGTCGAGTTAGGTTATTTATTCTTGGAACCAATATTGGGTGATTGTTCTCACCTCTTATTATCAATTCACACCGATTCCTAATCATGGTGCGAAAGGTTCTGATAACGGTTCTGTGGTACTAACCTCATTCACAATATCAGGCCCCACAACTCGCACCACTCTCAGTGTATAGGGGACAGTCATGGACAAGGAGAGGACACTCATAACCAACGTTCACTTAGCATATGAAGATGTAGAACTAGCAAAGCAGCTTTGGGACGTCCAATGTCTCAACGGTCGAGTAGTCGCCATCACACCCTCTGATGACCAGATTGAGCCTCCCCCGGTGTTAGCGGCAAGCTGCAGTACTATAATCCAAGGTAGCGGCGGTACCCTTTTACCATCGTAAGTAATTTTCTTCCGTCACACATACTGTATTTATGTGCATCTGCTCGACTCTTTCGTAGTTTGTGTCATGCGCACATTCACCTGGACAAGTGTTTTATCATGGAACAATGCGATCCGCTCCTCACAGGGTGAGTATGGACACAGTTCCACATCAATGCCTTGGCCCTCACCTGTCGTCTCCGTAAGCTCCCTCGCCGAGGCCTTGCAGGTAACCAACAAGGCGAAAGCTAGATTTCCAGACCGTCTGGCCGATCTACATGCTCGCGCTACACGGCTCGTACGCCAGAGCGTGGAAGCTGGCGTCACGGCGATGCGGGCATACGTTGAAATCGACACAACCGTCGGGACGGTATGCCTAGACACCGGACTCAAAGTCAAATCCGAGTGGAAAGATGTATGCGACATTCAAATCGTCGGTGAGTAGTACGGTATTGTGCTGCCAGCACGCCCTGTCAAAAGTCTAACGGTCAAGAATTTTGAAGCTTTTGCTCAGGAAGCGTTGCACCCATCAGGTACAGTCGAAACGGGGGGAGATAATCTTAAACTACTCCAAGCCGCTCTCGCTCGCGATGGAATATCGGTCGTGGGGTCTGCGCCGTGGGTCGAACCATCTCGGGCGCACGCACACAAGAATATTGCGTACGTCCTCAAGTTGGCTCAAGACTACCATCTCCATGCCGATTTTCACCTCGATTACAATCTTGACCCCAACGCAGAGCCGATGGTGTGGGAGGTACTTCGTCAGATGAGGGAAGTAGGATGGACGAAAGCGAACGCCGGGCATCGACGCGTAACGATCGGCCATGCGACGAGGCTTGCGATGTTCTCGGCAGAGGAGTGGTCAAGACTGCGCATTGAAATGGACGAGCTTCCCCTGGGAATCGTTGCATTGCCGCAGAGCGACATTTATATGATGGGCCGACCTAATTCAGATGGAATTCGAAACGTTCCGCTGTCAGAGCGGACCCTTGATGTTGCAAGGATCTCACGAGATCACGGCGTTCGGGTCGCATTGGGCGTAAATAATGTGGAGAATGCGTTCACGCCTCAAGGATACCTCGACCCACTAACGCTGACATGTTTAGAAGTGGGACTATTCCAAGTCGGGACCGAGCCGGGATGGAGGGAGCTTCTGGTGTGTTACTAGACGCTTGGCTTCCTGTTTAGGCTAAACCGACCGGCAAACAAGCGCTCGGTGACCACTACCTCGAAGGAAGTTATCGGGATACTAAAGGATGTTGGTCGCCTCGATGGGGATGCTGCTGACGGTATCGTACCATACATTGGGGGGCCAGCGGATTTTGTCTTGATGCACGAGGCAAGCGAGTGGCAGTCTGCCGTCTTGAGTCCAAGCTTCGACCGGACTGCGGTGTTTAGTGGCAGGGATGTAGCCGGGCGGAAGGCGTCAAGGTGGACTGTTCTCGATGGAATGGAAAGCACTGTGCAGGGAAATATTGAGGGGAAAACTGGAAGGCCGTGCCGGTAGGAATGACCGATAGCGCAGGAAATAAGTATATATCGGCGAAGGTGGGTACTGTAAACTCGCTCATTTTAATGGACGAAGACACGGCCCTCATGCTTCAGGGACAACAAGATAGTACATCGTGTAGGATTTTATTCCCAGGCGTGAAGATAAGCCGTTCATCTCACCTTTCATACAAAATATCCCATTATGGTTATGTTGGGTAAATCAGCTGTTATTCTTTGGCGGGCATCCCTGCTACTACCAGGGTTGTTGCAAGGAAGTAAAGACCGATTTGTCTCGGACTACCGGGAGCAAAAGGGAGGAGGTTAAGAGATGTGGCCACGACTGTGACGAACCCTGCTTCTAGTGCACCCACAAGGCCGATATATGACGCCAAAGTGTGAATCAATTGGAGGGAAGTCGAATGATGATATGTACTACCCTATGATGCAACTGGCTATGTGGCGCTGCAGTTGCGATCACATGTGCGACTTTGAAATGTTGACCACGGTGTTCATTACTCCACAACCGCCACTCGGTTGTTGCCAAGCTTACCGGCAGGGACTTGGAGTCGGGTGCCAAAGAAAGCTTTACCTTGCAAGGGGAGGTTGATGTAAGTTGCCAAGATTCTAGCCTTGTTTGCCTCGGCTAGAACAAGTTCAGCTCGGGGCGGGAAGGATCGGGATGAGGACGGACGGTAAAAAGCTGAAGCTGGTACATGTAAGTTACCATGCGGTAGTCATTTCCGATATCAATGATCATGTTGGTCCATCGATGCCGATGGGTCGGGTCCAGAAACGGCTCTGGAAAAACAGAACGCCCAAGGACGAGGTCGGTGCCGCTCCTTGGTTTTGATGAACTGGGGCAGGACTGAGCCTAGGACGGACGACGATCATCATGGTGGAGTGATTGACGCTGTGAATGATGAGAGGACAGGTGACTTTGGTGCGTCGGCTGGCAGAACTGAGGATCCCACATTTAAACATTTTACATCAACTCAACTCGCTCGGAACCCGAACACGGCAGCCGTTAATTCACACGCCCTTCCAAATATAATAACGTCAACGTCCCCGTCCTCTTCTCCAGGTGAACGTCCCCCCTCACTCATGTTCGCCAGATACATCCTCCCCGTGACGATTCTCTTGACGTCCGTGTTCGCCTTGCCCCTGGCCGAGAGGGACGTCGTTTCCCCGCCCATCACTAGTCCCAATGCTGGTACCACTTGGCATGTTGGACAGACCCAGACAGTCACCTGGTATGCTCATCGTTTTCTCTGCAGCAGGATATGCACTCACTCTCTGTAGGAATACCACTGGCTTGCCCACGCAGCAATCCAACCCGGTAGGGTCCTTGGTTCTCGGCTACTGGTACAACAACAGCGAGAACCTCATGCTAAGTAAGTCTCGTTCCTCGGAGCTCGAGGGAGGCGTGCACGTTGCTCTGGCGGATGCTAACAGCTCGTCAAGATTCCCCGCTTGCCACCAACCTCAACTATTCCGTTGGCCAAGCCCAGATCACGGTACCTAACGTTCCTACTCGATCAGACTACATTGTCGTCCGTAAGTGACAGTCATGCGCTACACCGCCCTGTGATACGTCATACTTATGTGTCATTCTAGTCTTTGGGGATTCCGGTAACGCAAGTCCCGAGTTCACGATTATTAACGATCCATCTTCATCTTCATCATCCTCTACGTCCCCATCCCCCACCACGGCAAGCTCACCGAATGCGCCAGGTTCGTCCTCCTCTGCCGCAGCGACACCTCCTTCGATACCGAGTCCAGCGAGTCCTAATTCTCCTGGTAGCGCTGGCAGCGGTTCTTCCCCAACGCCTATAAACGGCTCAACCGGGTCCCCAGCAGCTGGCGCACTACCGACGCCGACGACACCGTCGTCGAGTGCAACGACGAGTTCTCACTCGTCTACCATAGTCACCGTAACCGCCTCAGCTACCTCTTCGTCGACTAATTCGAATGCTGCCTGGCAGAAACATGCTTCAAGCTTGGGGACGTCTCTCAGCGTTGCGTTGGCCGTCGTCTACTTCGTCTTCTCATGAACTACCTTTGATATTGACATTTTGGGACTGTGAACGATTTACAATCACGCATAACACGCTAATATCACTCAGTCGTCGTTTTCTCTCTTGTACATGATCTGATGGCTTCCATTTCTCTCTTTGGTTCTTTCTTAGTGTACAACGACATTTACGACGGTGGTGGGTTCGTTTGTGGACATGGTCATCTACCTTGCGTTGTTCCTACCGCTACGGCATACTCACGTGTATACGATTCTGCATTTTGAATGTAACAATATTTCACATTCGATGTTATACCTTTGCAGAGACTGGTGAGGATCATTCGAAGAAGTAGGGAAATCCAGGGCGTAACCATGGTGTAAAACAACCTCGAGAGAGTCGGCACATCCACTCTACGATCAAGCTTGTGTCGAGATCTGGTGAGGCGGTACGAACTTGATCGGAGCCGAAACGAACGAAACGTCATCAAGTTTATAAATCAGTCACTTTTCGGGTCAGTACCTCGGATGGCACGAGCGCGGGTCGAAAAGGGCATCAGCGGCCTGTCCTTGGTTTCAATAGTGCGGGTGCCCGATCGATGCAAGAAACATGACAGAGTGCCCGTCGTGGTCGAGCTGACACGTTCGCGTGTAACCTACCCTCAGACAACTTGAGTTCATCAACCGAACGTTGTGGCGTCGTCTTCATACATTGCATAGAAGGATCTTTCGTGATGAGTTGGGTCTGAGCAGTGAGCACGACTGGGGTCCTCATGTGGTCACGTGATGTTGACAGGTTGTGAAACCATGAAATTGACGATCACTCACTAACTGAATGATGGCCGACGGGCGTGATACCGTTCGCGAGAAAGCTGTTGGAATATACGACGGGCGACAGGCTAAACTATTGCGATGAACAATATACCGCCCGTTAGAAAGCCGTAAGAACATGTGGCGGTCGGCGATACGTACCTCCTATTGGAACCACAGGACAAGCATAATGAGGATCATTCAAGTCATCGACGCAACGATCTGGCCGCCGATCGAGACGCGACCACAACAGGGGCTGGCAGACACTATCTTTCCTGAGCACTATTGGGTCGTGACTCGTTGATATTCACTGGATATCTGTACGCTGACTTCCAGGAGGACGTGAACTGGGGCTCCTGCGGTCGACTGAGAAGAGAAATCAAGCGCAAGAAACACGAACTTGTCATATCAAGCATCCTGAGACACCACCATGACGGCGATCACAAACCGTGAGTCCACGTTTTGTTTGTCTCGGTGCGGCAAGCTATGACCGCCGGGCCCCTAGTTTAGATGTCAGAGTTGCATGATTATTACGAATAGTACTGACACTCGGAACGACTTTTGGAGTCTCGCGGGAGATAATGGTGCATGCACTCGAGATGAGAGTTACTCTTCATGCGAGGTCTGCACATCGCAAAGTGAGTGGTGTGCTTGCTTAAGCCATACAGTAACTCACCAACAGTTGACCTTGGAAAGCACTGCCAAACGGAGGTTAAATCCAACATGTGTCGAGGGACCACCTCGCTGGCGATCGTTATCGATATCCTCAGAAGACGGTGGTTACGAGAGCTACTTGAAGTTGGAGTTGCAAGCTTCCCCAGTCATTGCGCGCCATTGCACGTCGAGCGAACGCGTCTAGGTACTGTTAGAAACACGGGTTACGCAGGAGTTGCGGTAGTCACT
>JBBPLP010000991.1:0-10199 GCA_038089875.1 Fistulinella prunicolor
CGGATACATGATTTATACAAAATGATGCATTATTTCTGTACATGGTAAACTAGCATAATCTTGCATCACCTAAGTTGCGGTAATCACCACATTTTGATGTATCAGAATTCCGTATACGCCTGGCTAAGGGCTAAGGACACGACTACCGACCAACCGCGCTAAGACTGCCTCCGATGAGGCCACCAGCCACTCCGCCAGGACCCCTGCCACCGCTCCCGCCTCTCCCTAATAACTCTCTCTTCTCCATGAAACTCGGCATAGCCTATAGGGATACTGATAGTGAAACCACTAATCCCCACCGCCTACCAAAAGTCCAGTCCCGCTTCCAGTACCACGGGGTTTTGATGTCAATCACAACTTTTCCATGCATGCTCGGTCACAATTCTTACCCCACTTCATGTCACCATCGGATTCATCATTGTACCCTTTTTTGCTAGACCTTTGGGCTGTTGCGAGCTTTCCATGCGGGGATATTGGAATGACTTCATGCGCAAGCGGTTTTCTGTTCATCGAATTCCATGACAAGTATGACGAGTCGCTGGGGATCACTTTCCAACAGAGACGGCAAAGTCTGCCCCGGTGTCAACTTAAACTCTTCGCTGAGGATAGAAGGACCGAAAGAACGTGCTCGCGGAGTGTTCAATAGACTTTGGTGAGAACGTTTTCGCGTTAGTTTTACGCTTATGGAAAGATCACCAGGGTGGCAGGTACAGGCACTCATGTCTAGGTCGTTCATCAAACCTCGGGGATGCAAGCTTAAGCTTAAGGGTCGAACGTTAACCCCACGCTCCATCGGTGTGGGCATCCCATAGTTAATTGAAAGAAGTGCAAGTGGATAGTCGAAAGGAACCCACGTGCCCGCCATCACATGTTGGTGTGGTTGCCAATCTGGGCTCCAGTATATATTGCATCCCAGCCAGGCAAGAAGGATTCCCTCCTTCCACTCGTATTATGCCTCGATTGCAACCAAGGCGCGCCTTTTACATGTCATTGCCTATCCTGTTTCCCTCATACCTGCTCGTGCCGAATACGGCACTCCCACAGTCCGGTCCTGATCCTCGGAGAAGGGTGCCGGACGGACGAGCAAGCGGGCTCGACAGCCCAGGGGTCGCCTCTTCACACGCAAACCTAGTCATTAGCTTCCCACTTGGATTTCACGTTGTTTTGTCTGCCTTCCTCAACGTGTTTATATGTATATTCTGTGATGAAAGCCTGCTGGATCAGCGATCGCCTCTCCGATGCTCACCTGCCAAGTGGCGTTTTCGTCGCCACGCTGCCAGCGGTTAGACGAATTTGCGCTTGTTAGCGCAGATTGATCGTGACCAGTTGAACCGTCAAGGACATGCTAAGTGGGCTCGACCATACAAAATAACATACGAAACGCTGCTTTAAGTAACGCCTCTACCTCGGTGTCTACATGCGGGAGGTATGTGCAACGCGCGTTCCCAACAACCCCCAAGGGAGTGAATGACACATTCATTAAAATAAAGCCTCGTTTAACAAAATCCCGTTCAAGATGGTCGGAGGCGATGTCAGGCAGCAGTAGGACAAAAGGCGGTCCAAAAGAGAAGTTCAAAGTCTCATTCCCGTGCCGGTCGTGGCTCTGGCACATTGGGAGATCTGTAAGGGGTGAGTTACAGTAAGCATGTATCCAAGCGGAGGAAGAAAGAGAAAAGGGAGAGGGAAACACACCCTAATGAGGGTTAACGTAGGCGGACTGGCAATCAACAGCATGATAAACACCGAGCTATCATGATGGTGACAACCGACGACACGCTGAGAATTTGAGAGCCACCGACTCCACTATCAGAGTTTCTGTACACCGTCTCTACGTGTATCACAGGTTCTACATCATGTTCGCTCGTCGCAAAGACTCACTATGCAGGTGTACGTCCATCAGCACATGTCAGAATACTCAATCACCGACGAGAGCAAATCTGCTAGCTCGTCGGGTATCAGAAGGGCGAGGTCGCCGCTCTCGAGACTGACCCGTGTTTTGATGTCTTTTATTCTTGACATTACCTTGGCCGCCAGACCGCCTTGACCTCTCCCACCTCGGTATGTCCACCTTTATTCTGTAGTATCTGTCAAGAACGATGAAGGTGAGTGGGACACTACACGCGCCTAGCATTATCCAACGCCCTTGAATAGGGTCAGTCCCCCTTGTTCAGAGGAACCGCCGGGCGAATACATAAAAGATGATGACAAGGGAAGCGGGAAATGGAGAGTATAATAAAAGGTGAGGAGAATCTGATTGGAGAGAGAAAGAAGGGAGGGACATGTGTATTGGTTTCACTGCGGTATGGGGTGGGTTTTTGGATTCAGAGAAAGATGAGGATGGAAGAGGCGCGAATGTAGAATCTTGGGGCTCAGCAAAAAAGCACTGCGTCTACACTTGATTGTCTCTTCTGCCTCACCGCGGCCGTCTCGGGCTCATCACTGTCCTCACTCTCGGACTGGTCACCTAGATTTATAGGTACGGCGGGGAGATGTGAGCAGTGCAGATGCGTGTCCGGGCAAGTTTAAGGTACGACGCGTGGTTGGAGGCAAGAAGGGTATGCGCGCCATATGTTGGGTCACGTGTTTCGATGTAGGTTTCGGTCGACGAGTTGAGCAGAGACGTGTAGGTCGACAGTGACCGTCAGTACTGCGATACTAATCATGGGCGCAGGGGTAGGCAATTTTGGTTCAACCATCTGCTCGTGTGGGAGTCGGACGGACCAACGGAGGTGGGAAGGGTGCTTTATCACACGAGAGCCGAATTCCAAATGATATGCTTCATGCGCTTTACGCCAAGATTCAAGATCCCAGATCCCAGCAGCCGATCGGAAAAGGATGCACACGCCATTCATTATGCCAAGGGTGCTAAAAACGATGAGTTACGCGAGGAAATGGCCAGACATGGCGCCGACGATGGACTAAGCCCCATTTGAGAGGAGGATGGCGATGGCGATGGCGATGGCGATGGCGATTTGAGTCCATGCACATGGACACCGCAGTGGCAATTGTTTTAGAATGCCTGAGTAAGCCATACTGTACGCAATGACCGCATCTAGACCAGCAAGAATGATAAAGACAGAGATCAACTCAATCACCAATAGCTGGCGAAGTTTGACTAGTGAGAAAGGAGGGCAGAAGTGCCTGGTGTGAGGAAGTGATTTTTGATAATAGGAAGCGGCCCCGGGTGGGCGAAGTTGTGTGGTAGGTGTGGGAGTCAGGCAAAGGTGAACGAGCAGGCACATGAGATGGCTGGATGATGGCGGAGGCAAGCGGGGATGGTGACGAAAGTGAGTGCACGGATGGCGGATTACGTTGGAGAGGGAAGCTTGAAGGCATGTATGGCAGAGGAGCTGGCAAGGGAACACGCATTATGCGTACACAGGGGCAGAGTCTGAGGCCATCGTAGATTGGGGCGAACATGACCATGTACGGCGCATATGACACGTGTATACTTGCTGGGGCGAGATGTACAGGGTGTAACGCAATATGCCGCGTGGACTCTGCTTGTTCCACCACAGCCTCAAATCGGAGGTTTACACCGAGGATTGATCGAGAACAAATATTCACAGGCACAAATTCATATCCGATGATATGCAACCAAATATTGCAGTGCATACTACCGTCGGGAACCATCGTGAACATCCGGGCACTTGAAGGTACCAAGCTAGCATTAGCGTCATGGATGCCTTGCTGCAACCACGCTCCTCTCGGAAGTCGTTGTCGTAGTTAACATACGATGCCTTCATGCTCCGTGATACTATAAAATGATGCCAGGGTATGTCCTATTCTTCGTTCTTTCTTTACCCCATCATGCGTTTCTCCAGCCCAACGGATACTCAATTTATTCTCTCCGAACCGCCAGACCTCACCGGCAAGCTCAGGCTGGTTCACACTATCGGAACTGGTTCTTTAAGTGTCGTGTATCGTTGCCCGTATGCACAGGATATGGATGTTAGTAAATTGCATTCTGATTGCGGTCAATTTTTCACCTACCCTCTGTGTTCAGGCCGCAGTCAAGGCTATAATCCTCCCCTCTGGCTTTGACTCAGCCAAACAAAGAGAAGAGTTCACGCGAGTAAGCTTGTAACAATGTATCTGCTCTGCGTTTGTTCACTTTTAGCTGGGATCTAGAAAGTGGAACGTGGTCTCGAAACATGGAAAACACTAAAACATCCCAACATTGTTCCACTTCTGGGGGCTATGTATGGGCATGACTTTGGATCTGATTATCCCTGCATAGTTTCTGTGTGGATGAAGCATGGAACGCTCTTCGAGTATTTAAAGCGGCGCGGCACCGAGCTTTTGCTTTCCGATCGAGTTCAACTTGTGAGTGTCTGCCATTTGTTTCCCCAGTTGCTAATGACTGATTGATGTCATAGATCAAAGGATCAGCTGCCGGACTGGAATATTGTATGTTTACTCATTCTAGTTGTTGAGACCTTTGAATGATATCCTCCCGCAGTACACTCACAAGGCATTCTTCATGGAAGTCTACACCCCGTGAGTTATCTTTCTCACCTATTCAAGATGATACTCGTTAAATTCACCTGATTCACAGGGCAATATTTTGATTGATGATGGGCATAACCCACGTCTCACCGACTTCGCTTTCCGCCCAGGCCCAAACCAACTCTCCCCTGGTCCGGTGTTGTGGACCGCGCCAGAATCACTGTATCCAGAATTGTACCCAAAGCTCGGGCCTCCGGTCGCCTTACAAAGTGACATTTACTCCCTTGGTAGCGTCATCTTCTTCGTATGTTTTCTTTCGTCATTCCTAGAATTCCATCCTCAACTCTTAAACCGGGTCTGCAGATCCTTTCAGGGCAATTTCCTTGGCAAGACAGAGGGGAGGCCGAACACAAACTAAGGACATTCCAGAATCCACCACGTCCAGCGTGGCCTGTGAATATACCGGATGATGTGTGGGACTTCATTGAGCGATGTTGGTCCCCACGAGATCCAGAGAAGCGGCCATCAGCCCGAGAAATATTGTCATTTTCTGCAGAGAGACTCGAGTAACTATTTCAGCCGAAGTATGTGGATGTAAAATGGACACCTGTGGAATCCAGGCTGTATTGCGCTTGTACCTTACGTCCGTAACTTACTTATGGGCCACTACACTTATTCGCAGGCTGGATCCTGTTTACGACAATTAGTTAATGTTTATTGTTTCAATTTTTAATACGATTTATTTATCTCGTTTGGGAATGCCGACTTGTGCTGCCAGCAAAAACCTTGCTTGACGTTTAGAGTTCACGTTACTTACTAACCTCCAACGCCAGAACGGCCCAGCAGACAGTATATGTGACATCCTCATACGCTGCCAGTGTATCTCAGGATACTTATCTGCAAACTGTTGGCCACTACCAGGTGCTACGCGCTGCTACCAAGTGCTAGCCGAGTGGAGACTGAATGCAAACTCCCACTGCCGTCGCTAAACGTTCCACTAATGCGCGTGTGGTCCGCGGTGCCCAGCCTGCCTCGCCTGATGGGCCGGTGCTCGGCCATCGTAAACTTCTGAAGTTAATAGAAAATAAAATCAGACAGTCAGCACGAGATCTCAACAGGAGCAGATCAACCTGATGCTTAGGGATGGTGATTTGAAAGTGGGTACACGCACGCGGAGTGAGGGCAAAGTGCCAAGGGCGAGATTGAGGCGGGCATGCGCATGTACGGCGCATAATACACGTGCATGCTTGCGGGAACGTCGACACTAAGTGGGCCTGGGCGAGAAAGAGAGTCACTATTCCGGCGCAAAAAATATAATAAAAACAGCACAGCATGGAGATAAACTCAAATGACGCCATGTTCCATTCGGAATTTCTATCCACCACGTGAATTGATCAAATCGTATCCAAAAGTAGTATGTAATCGAATGATGGCCTTGCATAGTTCCCGGGCCGAGAGTGTCAAAGGTTGATGTACTCCGCACATTTGGAGGTTGCCACACACCATGCATCATGCATCATGCATCATGGATGCCTTGCTCTAACCACGCTATTTTACGAAACCGCTGCAGTTACAACCACCAAGATAAATACACGGGAAACTTGATCCTAGCGTTGTTGGTACTCCTTATACTCATTATGCGCTATGAAGTCCTCAGTTCCCCATACAATCGTGTTAGGGTATGCCATCGTCTTTGTTAATTTATTTTATCTGACATACGTTTCTGCAGCCTAACAGATACACAAATTGATCTCTCCGAACCACTAGACCTCACCGACAGGCTCCAGTTAGTTCGCATTGCTGGAACTGGTTCTCTAAGTGTCGTGTATCGTTGCTCGTTTGCACGGAGCATGGATGTTAGCAAGTTGCACTCTGACCGTGGTCAAGTTCTCACCTATCCTCTGTGTTCAGGTCGCTGTCAAGGCTATTATCCTCCCTCCTGGCTTTGACTCAACCAAACAAAGGGAAGAGTTTACGCGGGTAAGCCAATGTCGATGGATCTGCTCTGCGTCTGTTCACTCTTGGCTTGGACTTAGAAAATGGAATGTGGGCTTCGAACATGGAAAACACTGAACCATCCCAACATTGTCCCCCTTCTGGGGACTGCTTACGGGCATGCTTTTGGATCCGATTACCCCTGCACAGTTTCGATGTGGATGAAGAATGGAACACTCTTCGACTATGTGAAGCAACCCGAGACCAAGCCCTCGCTTCGTGTTCGTATTCAACTCGTGAGTACCAGCCATTTGTTCCCCTCGCTTGCATATGACCGATCGACATCACAGGTCAAGGGATCGGCTACCGGGCTAGAGTATTGTTTGTTTACCCATTCTAGTTATTGTGGCTATTAACTGATATTCTCCTGTAGTGCACTCACTAGGCATTCTTCATGGAAATCTACACCCCGTGGGTTATATTACCTGTTTAAGATGATGCTCGCCAGGTTCACCTGATCTGCAGGCCAATATTTTGATTGATGATGGGCATAACCCACGCCTCACCGACTTCGCTTTCCGCCCGGGCCCAGACCAACTCTCCCCTGGTCCGGTGTTGTGGACCGCGCCAGAATTACTGTATCCAGAATTGTACCCAAATCTCGGGTCTCCGGCCACCCTACAAGGCGACATTTACTCTCTTGGTAGTATTATCCTCTTCGTATGTTTCCTTTCATAATTCAATCTTCAACTGTTAAACTGGGTTTGCAGATCCTTTCAGGACAATATCCTTGGCAAGACAGAGGGGAGGCCGAAAACAAACTAAAGCAATTCCAGAATCCACCACGTCCAGCCTGGCCTGTGGATATGCCGGATGGTGTGTGGGACTTCGTTGAGCGATGTTGGTCCCCACAAGATCCTGGGAATCGGCCGTCAGTCCAAGAAGTATTGTCATTCTCTGAAGAGAAACTCGAGCAATTATATCGGCCAAAGGATGCGGATGTAGACAAAGCACGAGTGGGATCTAGACTATCTAGTGAAGTTATGCTAGAGGATTGCGTCCTCTCCGACGATACCATCCTTCGGGGACGAAAGCGCATGTAATCCTGGCTAATTTCCTCCCAAGGGTGGCCAGCGAAACCTTACGAGTCGGTGTGGGTTTACAAGGAAGCAGGTCGAGAGGGTCATTCGGTCGTACAATGATTGAGTGGTCAAGTGGACTGTATTGTGCTTGTCTTGTGCGTCTGTAACTTATGGGCTACTACACTTATTCTCAGGCTGGACCCTACAATGTTTATTGTTTGTTTTTATACTATTTATTTCACTTGAGAAGTTTAGACTTTGTTCGAACGGCCCGGCAGACGCACAAACCTGCCAGTTTATGTGACACCCTCGTGCGCTACATCTCAAGAAACCGTGATTTCGTGCAATCCGTGGCACCCGGGCTTCGCTCTGATTTGTGCTGCTTAACTATAAACTTCCGAATTCCGAAGTCAACAGCATAACAAAAGTCAGACAACCAATCGATTTCCGAATCGACAAGGGCCGATTGCTAATTTGGCCTGCTGCCCTTAGTACGTCACGAGCATAGCAATTGCCGTTCATCCCTCTCTGAAAAGAGGGACATTCGTTATCGGATCCAACGATCACATCGTCCCTATTATACACCAACCATGCCAATCTTGATACACTACAGATTTATGTACCTGCAGCAAAGTTAGAGATGCTTTGAAGGCTCAACATACTTTTCCAGGCTTGAGGGGCAACGTGAAGGTGCCAATACCCGGTGGTGCTGATTTTCTGATGTCCTTTGATGTGCTCCATATCGAACGCAATGGTAGGGCGACTGATGCCGCTTCTTTCCCTCCGGCGTCTTTGTCTCTTTTCTCGGAATAGTATTTGACACTGAAAAGCTCGCACATACCTGGTGCTGTAAGCCGAGGGCGGGTGCAGTACTCCCCGGGAGCTGAACAACGACCCCGGCCCCGTATCTTGCTTGTTGGCATGAGGCACAAACTCCTTGGCTTCTGATTCAGGTACTATAATGTACATCGCTCCAGCATACTTTTACTGGTCCTGGTTGTTCAAAATCGCTGAATAGCGAAGGAAGAACCACCGGTTTCACCCGTAAAAGGCAACGTTCCTATACTATGAATCTCAGAAAAGGCCGCCGGTTACAAATATTGACTGGGCTTAGACCTCTGGCTGTGTGCATACGAACTTCCAGGGTTAGCACATGGCTTTGCGGGGCCTTGCAATGCTAAGGGGCTCCTCGGACCAACGATAGGTTCCTCGGAACTTTCACAAGTATCAAGAAGCTTTGCAAGGAATCCAAACTGACACAGAAAAGTAACTATTATGGCAGAGAGCGAACAGACTCGAAATTTCCTCGATTTTCAACTTTTAACCCTTCACATTCTTGTCTGCACTTCCGGATCCAGAGGGCTTGTTCGGGTTAGAAGGACCGCTGCAAGACGGAATTCTCAGCTACACTAGGTCAAAAGTTTAATGAATATCAACCAACCTCCCTGGCGCGATCCGGAAGTCTTGATAACTCGGTTGAGGCCTACACAGTAAGTTATCAGTTAAAGTCATTTCTACATGAGGATGATACGAAATAGTATACTTCTTTCTCAGTCGGTATCTTGCTTGTTTCTCAAATTGCGATCCGCGCAGGATCGGTCTATCGTATCTGACGACAAAGGTCAGAACGTCTGCCAGTTTTACAGTAATAACAACGCACGTGGGCTGGCCCACATTATCATTCTTGGGGAGAGGCCTGTAACCATCCGCTTCTGAATCAGAATCAAAATCCAATCGCCTGACATCCCCGGCCAAGATGAACGGATCGGATTTGAACGTGTTCGGGAACTCACCCGGGGTCTTCTTTGAGAGCTGCATGTAGTGAGCTGCAGAAATGCGAATTAAGATGATGCAAATAACAAAAGCTGCAGTAGCCTTGATACTAACGCGGTAACGAGGGGCTGAATTTTTGGTGTCGTCATTACCTCATCGATATCACTCTCGATCAATGTGCTTTGCAAGTACACTGCACCTGAGGCCTGTCAGCCCAATGGACGTATCAAGGTGTTCTACACAACTTCGTGTTCCAATACTGTTGGATAGTTATTCTTCACGGCCGCTATGAGGCGATCCTCTTGTGATAATTCTTCAGGGCTAAGTAATCCCTAAATTGACACATTCTATGACTATAACATTGTGCAAGTGACATGAAACAAACCTTCGCGACTAGTGTAGTCCATAGACTGTCGTGTGTAATCGCAACATGAGCGGAAGGATCCTGTGCGGTGAAACATCCCCAATCAATAGTTATCCTACTTTCTAGCCCTTCTGTCTCGTTTGCATGATACGCACCTGTTGCAACAAATATTGGTTAATAATGCCGGAGGGGTGGAAGGGCTGGATAATTTATTAGTCCTCGAAGAATCGACTTACCAACGGCTAGAACTCACCTTCGTTACTTGCGGAAAGTGACTAATTTCAACGTCCTCGCAAGCATCACCGCTTCCGCTAGCGGCAGGATTGCTCCCAGGAGGATTATTTTCTCTCTGGGGACCAGCCGTCGAGCCTCCGCCACCCCAAAATGGATTCGGAAACTGCGGACTCCAGGAAGATTCGGCATGGTTGGGTTGCTCTGAATGAGAATCTGCTGCGACTTTGACCCATTTTAGTATACCCAGCATACTTTCCCGAACGGCAATTGTGAACCCCTCTATGAACACGGCTTGGTTTGGTATCCCATGGCGATAGTAATAATAGGAAGGTCCTGAATGCGAACTCATGCCTTGCGCAGGA
>JBBPLP010000992.1:0-10180 GCA_038089875.1 Fistulinella prunicolor
GGCGGTGCGGTGGAACGCATGGTATACAACCATCATCAAAAAGTCCAATTTACAGCATCAGCCGACATCATCTGAGCAAGCCAAGGCTCGTCGTTTGCATGTGGTCATCAAAGGTCGTCAGATCGTATTAGGCCGTATCCGGTCCGCGGGTGAAACGCGTGCCGTGGTACGTGTGTCGTGCCTCCTCAGCGAGCATGGTGACTCGCATTTCGTATCTTCTCTCCGTAGTGCCAGAATATCCAGGGACTAAACGCCAGGGAGACATGGCATCAGCTGAAGGTGTCATTCCAGGAAAGACAAGAGAAAGCTTACGCGGGACAACCGATCACGATAGCGGCCGCGGCAAGCACCGTGTTGCCTTTGCCGAAACCCAATGCAGAGAACATCGCAGGCGCAAACAAAGGAAACCCGCAGCCGGCGAGTGAGCGTAGACAGGATACTGCCGCGATCGCTGTAGCGACACAGAGAAGTAAGCGATCGATGAAATGCATGTGATGGGTGAAGACGTACCAGATGCAGCGTAGAGAGTGAAGGCGTCGACGACGTATGTCTGGATACACTGGAAGTTGAGAATGGTACCCGCGCCGATAAGAACGATGCCCTATTTGCACTTTGCGTCAAGGAGTCGTCCTCATGTGGGAGTCTTGAGCACTCACAATATCTGGCCCTATCCAATGGGTATGAGCCTCAACGGTCCATCCCGTAATAAGCAACCCTATGGGAAGTATCACAGTGCCGACAAACATGGCGGCTGTTTCCCAATAATAAGCATTCAGTGCACAGGGAAGAATAATAAAAGGGGCGAACGTAGTCTGAATTCCGGTCTTCCAGCGCCTCCACTCTTATTTTTCAAATACACATAGATCTTGTCCAACGTTCTTGCATTTAATTGGGAGGCTCCTGATAAGCCAATTCCGAGAGCAATGTAGTGCAAGCCGGATATGCCAACAGGTTGTTGATAAACACCCTCGAAGATGGAGGGTATGGTTGTCAAAAAGACTAAGCTATGTTAGGAGTTGTTGAGAATTGAACATCGTCAACCACTCACGGTATAATGTTCCATAAAGATATGCCATGTATACACCCAGCAACTGGATGATGGGCTCCTTGACGAAGAGCGCAAATGGCCGCACCAGTGATTTACTCATGATCGCTTTCCACCTGAAGATATTAGACGGGACAGGACGATACCTAAAATTATCATGCTTACGATCGATCATGTTTGCCATCAAATATTGTCCGCACTTCTCTATAAGGCGATTTCTCCACGTCCATCGACTTTCTTATCGTCGCTGCCTTCTTCTCCAAAAGTAAAGGGGCGAAAGCTAAGGAGAACGTGGTGAGAAATGTATGCCAGTTCCACCAACGACTTGAACTGACTTTCTTGGAGGAAGAACATACCCAACACCTGGACAATTGCATCTACAATGCTCGTCGACCAAAACTACAGATGAAGGGTTATCAGACAGAATGCCGTCTTGAAAGGAATAGACATACCACCCATCTCCACGTCGAACGTTCTGCAATCCTATAGATACAGTCAAAATCACCAATGCGATTAAGGACGGACAGTGACTTACCAAGCTCCTGTGATGGGACCAATGACGGGCCCGAGCAATGGAGCTAGAGAATAAACAGCAACTGCTTGACCACGTTCTTCTGCACGCCAACAATCGCCGAGCACGCCACCACCGATCTGGGTTAACAGGGTTAATGCGATGAAACGTGACTCGGAAATGCGATGCATACCGCGAGGGGAGCGCTGCCTCCTAGTCCAGCAAGAAAGCGGAACGCAAGCAATTGCGATTCATTCTGCGCGAAACCACATCCAAGATTCCACACTAGGAGACGATCATGAATGTGGGAACATAAGCTTTGGTTGACGTCATTACCACTCACCAAGGTACCATAGGTTTGCGAGTTGGATCACCCGAGACCGTCCGTAAATTTCGCTCAACGGGGCGAGGAATAGAGGGCCGATGGCTATTCATAACAGTTTAGACACGATTCCAAAAACATCGAAATAAACTTGATTCACCATAAGCAAGCACAAAGATCGACGTGGTAAACGCAATCACTACGGTGCTGTGGATTCCAAATTGGGCGGCCACCTGATTAGTAGCAGGGGCGATCATGGAAGAGGACACGGGGCTTATGAAAGTAAACCCAGACACGATGGCGGTCGCAGCCCACTTTCGCTTGAAGCTCCAGCTTGAATGAAACCCCAGGCGTGAGGACCGAGAAGTCTGGACTCATATGTCTCACTTACTTTTTCGGATTTTGAGGGTCGTCTGGACCGTCCCAATCGACCACAAGCACCGTGCTGTCTCTGTCTCGGGATGCGTCTTGCGGGCCGATGGGTTGCGGGGGGCCTTCCGACAGACCAGGTGCGTCGTGTAGGTCATTTCCGTGCAATGTGACCGTCGGGGAGAGATCTATATGTCGTCCGGGGGCAACGCTTGCACCTGGACTTGAAGGATTCTGGCTATTTCTTAGCAGACCCATGGAGTGATGTTTCTGAGGGGACAGATTGCATTTTGGACTCCCCGATAGTACTGGCTATAAGTAGGTTCCGTGGTAATGTGATGACGGTGTGGAGATGACGAAGGTAAGTCTCGGCTTTATCGGTCTAGGGTTGGTTAGTAAGTTACCAAGTACAATGTCGGTCTTCTCGTAGTCATCCACATCGACTGCAAATATTTCCAGCACGCACACCTACAGCTTGGCGTATGCATGCTACTCGACAGAAGCCAAATAGATCACATATTAAAGAAGGGATCATCATGGCCGAAGCACTTCCAGCCTGAACTCGCATGTAAGCTGTAAACATGTAACCATTTATAATGAATCATATCTGCACGCCACAAGCATGTGAGCAACTATATTAGGTGCACTCGGTAGTTACTGTGTTCCGAGTACCCGAAAGGTCGCTCCCATCTCCATGCAGTTCTCACCCACAACCCAAGCATCACGGAGCTCGACTTAAACTGGTAAGAGTACGACGCCTTCATTAATAAATACAGCAGTAATCTTTCCTTACATACATATATTTCTGCCGAACGAAGATCATGTGGACTAGTCCGATGCCACGGACGATAAGCCAGGCGCTCCGTTAGCTCCTGTTTCAATTTTCACTTCATTCGAGCTTCTATATTTTTCAGCGTTCTCCCCCTCTTCACCCGGAGGCCTGGTCTAAAGTTCATGGGTACACCACGCACCTGATCCATATGACCTCCACAGAAACACGCATGCGCGTTATGCACGATCTGCAACACACCTGGCTGGTGAGCACTAGTGAGCATTGAATCTAGGTTTTTTTTGCGCTGGTGCAGCGCTGTCGCGCTCACCAACCAAATTTGGCGAGTTTGATAAAGCGCAACGTCATCTCTGAGACCTGAGTCTTGATGACGGCCAACTTGTGACTCCTTGGTCTCCAAGCGCTCGCTTGACCAAGATAATCCTGGAAATGATTCCCTGCCATTGGGAACAATAGAGCCTCGTGCCAGTTGGAGCCCGAGCCCGGACCGTCTCATCTCCAAACGAAACAGGCCACTCGGCTTTACAGTATGTGTACTTGATTGGCACTGTGAGTAGCGAAGACGTACCGATGCATTGTACGCCGGCCCGGTAATCCGAGCCCCATATATACACTCATCTCCATATAGTGCCTATTTCAAGTGCAAATTCAATTTGTCACTAACCGCACCTCCGTGCCTTACGACAAATTTGTGAATTTCATCGCTCGGCCAAGGTCACTTCCGTGCCTCCCTATCTGTTCCAGCCCATCTGAAATCATTTCTAGAATTCATGTAATTATCTTGGATTGTTCCATCGTTGTACCAATGGTGCGTATTTCCCACAAGATCTGATCGATTTGGTGTCTAAATGGACATTGAGAAGTGAGGACTTCGTTGCGCAAGAATTAGGGGGTGGTAATAATACCGCCAGTGTTTGATTGAGGCGTGTTTGAGTAGTTAGTGCGGGAGGGCACGTTGCGGGGTTACAGGAAATGCTGCACTCGCATTGCATCATGCGATCTCGCATGTGTATAATGTATTTCCGAATCCTGCGAAGTTGCCCGGGCGGCGTTTGTCCATACCGCACATAACATTTCGAAAGTCCCCATATGATACTTCAAAAAACCACATAGAATTAATACTGGAGGATCATGTGTCATTTGCACATTATTGGCCTCCAAAATATTTTGTAGGCCACACGCCGTGAGCTCGGCAGCAGGAAGCAAGAAATTGGGATGAACAAAAAATAAAACTTCTGGCCAACGTGGGGATCGAACCCAAGACCTTCGCGTACCTCAGCTCTAGACAGTCACGTGATGCCAAGTGACGGTCTCGAACTAAGTATTAGCACGACGCTCTAACCAACTGAGCTAGTCGGCCGTTGGGTCACCGGAGCATATGGGACTACTTATGAGGAAATGGCATGCAGGAAAGTTCGGTACTTGAGCGGAACTGCGATCTTATCCCCGATTCTGATAGTTGATTATCTATTCAAGCCGCAACGCCGCATGCTTAAATGTTTTTGCAGGTTCGGAGAATGTATACATTTGTCGCTCACAGCTTCACAGCGCACCCTTTATCATGATACGGCACGGCGCTGCCAATGAACACTCGAAACCACGCAATAACCATGCAAAACAGGGTTCCTAGCAGGGGCTAAGTATCTACCAGTGCAAGTAAAACGGGCGCAGGGTCTAAAGTACTAAGCGAGATGAACGAAAAGAACAACTTACGGTTAGGCTGGCAATGATAAGTATGTCAGTCGGCCATTTGTCGTCGAAGCCGAGGTTACTTCCCACAGACTCCAAGGTTAGTCGTCCAATTGGACTCAGTTCGGCGCCTATCTTGTAAAGTTAAATTATACCCCTTTTCGGCTAACTCGCTTTCTCAATGAACTCGCATGTTGGTTCACTAACCTCCCGCAGATAATGCCAGCTGCGCGATCACCTTCCTGTGTCAGAAGCCATTTGACTCAGATTTCGAAAACACCGCAATTCTCATTAGTAAGCAAGGACTCCGGATCCGCAGCGTGCACTATATAGAAGCGCCTTTTCCCCTTGAGTCTCACCTCTCAAGCAGGAGATGAACGTCTTCTTCGCACTTGCGCTCCTGGGAATACTAGGAAGGCCACCGATTATCTGGGCTGGTTCCTCCGGATGTCTTTGTACCTATGGCCAATCCTGCTGGCCATCCGCATCTACGTTCGCGGAACTACAATCACAGGTCTCCCAGCCCCTCGTGTACCCACTTCCCAGCGCATCTGCATGCTATCCGCCCTCCGACCCATCAGGAAATTGCTCCGCGGTCCTCGCGAATTGGACCGACGGCAACTGGCGTGCGTCCCTGCCCGGAGCGATGGAAGCACCCAATTTCGAGACGTTCACATTCGAAAATGGCACTATCGACGCGTGCTATCGCAACACGTCCATCACGGGCGTATGCGAACAAGGGAGTGTACCTGTCATCGGTGTGGATGCACACTCAGTAGAAGATATACAAACTGCCATCGGGTTTGTAGTACAGCACAACTTAAAGTTGGTTGTCAAGAACACCGGGTATGTCATGTCACTAATATGGGGGTAAGGGTGGTCTGACTTGTTGCCTGTCGGTGAGCAGCCATGATTACCTTGGACGCAGCGCGGCGCGCGGTTCCTTTGTCGTGTGGACACATAACATGAAAAATATCACGTACAACGCCACGTTCGTGCCTCAGGGAGCACCAGCGAGCGAGACAAACCAGGGTGGGGTCGTTCTGGGTCTGCCTGGGACCCTCTTCTCACTGCGTCACTCCATGTAGCTGTGACTCTTGACGCTGGAGTGCAATGGTACGAGGCATATGCCGCTGTCAACGAATATGGGCGTTTGATGGTCGGTGGTGTCTCCGACGGTGGTTCCGTCGGTTCATCTGGTGGATGGTTGGCAGGCGGTGGCCATTCTGCGCTCTCACCCACCTACGGGCTAGGTGAGATTCTAAGGACTTGCCCCGCATATCAAATCAATTAACACATTATTTAAAGGTGTTGACAATGCTCTGGAAATCTCTGTTGTTCTCTCCACAGGAGAGTTCTTGGTTACGAACAGTTATCAGAACTCGGATCTCTTCTGGGCTTTGCGTGGAGGAGGTGGATTCACGTACGGCATCGTCACCTCCGTCACCTACCGCACGTACCCCTCTGTTCCAGTTCAGCTCTATGCCTACGAAGCAAACATCACCAACTCTTCTGTGCTTCCAGAGCTAGTTGGAAGCTTATTGCGCTACCAAATCCAGTTTACGGACGATGGTTGGGGTGGGTATGGCGCCATATCTGACCAACAAATGTATTTCGTTAACTTCGGGCCCAACATGACGAACCAAACGGTAACGGCAACTACCGAGGGTTGGCACAACTATACGACTTCCCTAGCACCGTTCGGAGTCGTCTCTACAGAACTGACGTACTCTTTTCCTTCATGGTACGAGGCATATATGGCGTTATTCAGTATTTTCAGCAGCAACGTGGAGAACGGTGGCAACGTCATGATTACGTCCCGTCTTCTCTCGCGGGACAGCATAACGAGCAATTACACAGACATCGCCGAGATTCTTGTCAACTGTGGTGCCGATTTCAAGTACGTTCCCACCCCCATCTTATTGCTTGCATAGGGCTGATAACTTGAACTAACTCGCCACCATCCCCATGTAGCATGGTTGCGGGCGGGAAGGTCAGCCAGTTCGCTGCTAATTCTGCTGGGCTGAACCCTGCCTGGCGGAATGCGGTTGTGGAAGCGATTTGTGGAATCGGTTGGGAGGATGGGGCATCCTCGATGGAAATTCAGGGTTTGATATCTCAGCTTCAAGGAGGGATCAGGGAAATGTATGACGTCACCCCTGAAGATGGCGCCTACTTTAACGAGGTTTGTTTTCGTTGCATTCGACGAGATATCGTGCATATCTTGCTCACCTTCCCTTCTTCTGTCTTTAATAGGCGTCCCTATTCGAGATCGATTGGCAGAAGACGTTTTTTGGGTCGCATTATTCGACCCTGAAGGATATCAAGGACACGTATGATCCGTACAGAATTTTTGTCGTGGTAGAGGGCGTCGGATCAGAGGAGTGGAACAAGAATCTGACGTGTCGCTATTGAGTCACACCATTGTGTCTTCCCTATCTATATTATTTATTCACCGTGGTGGCCACTCATGTTTTAGTTGACATCGTTTGGTCTGCGGTACATTGCGTACAATGTGATGGAACGCTTGTTCGAGCAGACCGTCGAGTGAGAGACTTGGCGAGTTGGGGAAAGAGTTCTTGATGCGATACCATGTTTGTATCGCTTCACAATGTCGAAACATTGGCTACTTCAGTAAGCATCTGCGAACGCAATGAGAGTCGGTCTATCGTGGGCCATGGTCATTACGGGAGACGATACGATTCTTCTGTGTTACAGTCAGTTAAAAAATGTTCAAGTTCAACGGCTTTCAAGTGAGGACTTCCGAAGCACATACTAACTTTATTTTTGAGTTTACCTGTGTTTACTGTATATTGATACATACGTTGTTAACTTCCCGACAACCTCGAAACTTGCCCCTGGTTACTGATCTTTTGCGAATTATTGAATGACTTGTCACTGGTCACCGGTCACTGCCCAACTCCAGCAGAACAGATGCGTCGGGTTTTACACAATCTCCCGGTTTTTCTCCCACAATTGGGCCACAAGCGCTCCAAATGTATATATTCCGCTTGAACCATCGCGGCAGACAAACAGAATATGAAAGTGTTTTCTGCGCTTGTGCCCGGAATACTAGTAGGACCATTGACGGCCTTGGCCCCTAGTATAAGCTCGGGCTGTCTTTGTACCTATGGTCAAACCTGCTGGCCCTCCGCATCCACGTTCGCGCTGCTTCAGTCGCAGGTCTCCCAGCCCCTCGTGTACCCACTTCCCAGCGCATCACCGTGCTACCCGCCCTTCGACCCATCAGGAAACTGCTCTGCAGTCCTCGCAAATTGGGATGACGGTAACTGGCGTGCGTCCGTTCCTGGAGCCATGGAGGCATCCAATTTCGAGACATTCACGTTCGAGAACGGGACCATCGACGCGTGCTATCGCAACACGTCCATCACGGGTGTATGCGGACAGGGGAACGTGCCCGTCATTGGTGTCGATGCGCGTTCGGTGGAGGACATACAGGCCGCAGTTACGTTTGTAGTGAAACACAACTTGAAGATGGTTGTGAAGAACACTGGGTGGGTCATTATGCCTTATATGTGTTGTGCAGGTCACGATCTGACGGCGACTTGCGAGCAGGCATGATTTACTCGGACGCAGTGCGGCGCGCGGTTCATTTGTAGTGTGGACGCATAATATGAAAAATATCACGTACGACACCAAGTTTGCCCCGCAGGGGGCACCCGCGAGTGAAACGTACAAAGGTAGTGTCTCATCCGAAATTTACCTAGAACCTTGTTTTCTCACTCCTTACTCTGCACAGCTGTGACCCTTGACGCTGGAGTACAATGGCAGGAAGCATATGCCGCCGTCAACGAGTACGGGCGTTTGATGGTTGGCGGTATCTCCAACGGCGGTTCCGTTGGTTCATCTGGCGGGTGGTTGGCAGGCGGAGGACATTCTACACTGTCGCCCAACTATGGACTTGGTAAGATTCTGACTGTTTATCCGGTTAGTTATGATTGAACAACATAAAAGGCGTTGACAATGCTCTGGAAATATCTGTCGTTCTTTCCACTGGAGAGTTCTTAATTACGAACGATAATCAGAACTCGGATCTCTTCTGGGCTCTGCGTGGAGGTGGTGGGTTCACGTACGGAATTGTCACTTCTGTCACGTACCGCACGTACCCCACTGTTCCAGTCCAGTTCTACACATATCAGGCAAACGTCACAAACTCCTCGATACTTCCAGAGTTCGTCGGCGGCTACCTTCGCTTCCTACCTCAATTTACAGATGACGGTTGGGGTGGGTTCGGGGGCATAACTGAACAGCAATTCAGTTTCTACCAAGTGGCACCCAATATGACAAATGAAACGGCAGCGACGACCACTCAGGCTTGGCGTAACTATTCAGCCTCCCTCACATCGTTGGGCGTCATCTCTACAGAACAAATGTCTTATGTGCCCTCTTGGTATCAGCTATATTTGGTACTGTCCAGCAGTGGTGTCCAGAATGGCGGAAATGGCATGTGCACATCTAGACTTGTCTCGCGGGACAGCATCGCGAACAATTACACGGAAATCGCCGAGGTTATTATTAATTGTGGCGGCGGCTTGAAGTACGTATCTGTATGCCCTCGCGTTGCGCTAACGACAGTAACCATCCATGCAGCTCGATCGCAGGAGGGAAGGTCAGCCAGTTTGGACCAGATTCTGCAGGGTTAAATCCTGCCTGGCGGAAAGCAGTCGTGGAATCGTTGTGTGGTATTACATGGGAGGATGGCACATCCTCGACGGAAATCCAGGGTTTGATTTCTCAGCTTGAGGGATGGATCAAGGAAATGTACGATGTTACACCCAACGATGGTGCCTACTTTAACGAGGTTCGTCCCCGTCGTGTTTAATTACGAGTTATGCATGTTTTATCTACCTTTCATCTTCCCTCCTTAATAGGCATCCTTGTTTGAGATCGACTGGCAGAAGACGTTCTTCGGATCACACTATTCGACCCTGAAGGATATAAAAGACAAGTATGATCCGTACAGAATTTTTGTCGTGGCGGAGGGCGTCGGATCCGACGAGTGGAACAAGAATCTCACCTGCCGCTATTAAGTCGCCTACCGTCCATGTAACCAAATGAAGGATTTACCAGGTGTATGATATGTAGTCCGATTCTTCCCATGAACAAGGTAGAAAGACCGAGGCGGGTTTCACCTGCGATTCAAATAATACCTGGATGATGAAAACCAGCCCCATGAAGCTGTGAGACCCGTATCAGCAACTTTCTTTCTGGCCCACATATCCAACCGTCACTGCGATCCTCCAGATGCCAAGGCGAGGTCGAGATGTCCATCAGGCTGGTCACCAGACCGGGAGCCTCTATTTTGGTAGTTGCGTCATAGTATCGGATAGCATGTGGTCCATCTTCATATCCCACAAAAGTATGTTGGTGGGATTTAGCATCAAGTTTAGGTGGCCTGTGGTCCTCTTGGAGGATCCACACGGGGACACCAAA
>JBBPLP010000993.1:0-10176 GCA_038089875.1 Fistulinella prunicolor
AAATAAGCAAGAATGCGTAAGCGAGAATAAAGCGAAGAGAAGAGTGGCCTAAGCGGGGCTCGAACAGCGAAGGCTACGAGTGTCAGAGGGAAGAAATAGGGGCATAGACAAGGAAACGTAACAAAAACTGCTGTAATATCCCTGCCAAACCAACAAACAGGTTTCGTGGCCTCCATGGAGTAACGATGCAACCAAGAGCACCGTCAATGTGGGCCGAACTCTTCACTAGCTCCCCCATAATGCATATATCTTGGTCTACATACATGGCCGCCGATTGCGCCATCCGTTTGAGTTGTTTGGAGGCAGAGGGCGAGGGCGGGGCTGCATGCGGAGAATACAGTGATAGCCCGAAGAAGTGTCCACACGATCACGGGTTCAGGTTACGTGAGTCACTATCGCAAGGCCTCCTTGCTTCTCGCTTCAAGTGTTAGTTTCCAAGCCTGGGAACACAAATAAGGCATGCACCGAGGTGAGAAGCCACGATGATGTCTTGGCCGTATATGTTCTTGAATTCCGGAGGTGTGCAAGAGACATCAGATCTGGGTAAAGAAAGGCGGGGACGGTTTCTGCGATGAAGTAACCTTTGGTTTGACGTGATAGGCATGGGCCAGTGTGAATAGGGTATATGAAACAATTCCCCGAAAGTTCCAAAAACTGCAGAGCTCGTGCCATAGCTGCTGCCCCAAGTTCTTAGCATCTTGCATACCAATGTTATTTCAGTCTACAAGTAGTCAAGGGCTATGGGGGAATGCCTATAGAGGAACAAATTCATATCGGTAAGAAACACGTGTAGAGTGAACGACAATGGCATCCCGCACACAAACAGCTGTACATCTTTCTTTCTTTCGTTCCACTACCTGTCCAAGCATGATCAATCGTCTCAAACAGTTCAGGAATAAGCCGAAGAATGGTGGGTACATCCCTATGTGTCTGACTGGATTACTAAGGAGGACCCAGAGCCGAGCCGAAACTCCGGCAGCCTTCAACACGGAAAGGAACCGAAATTGATCAAAGTCGATGCTCCAGATGAAATACTTTCAGTTGTATCCCTCGCTGGTGGGAAGTACCTGATGAGCGGAGGGAAGGAAGGCAAGATTCGACGTTGGAGCGCACAAGACGGCAAGGAGGTTGGGGTGCCAATGGTGGCAGGCAGCCTGACCTTCAACATGGCGGTGTCACAGGACGGACGGTGGATCGTGTGTGGGACCAGGAGTGGCGCAGTGACCGTGTGGCGGGCGAAGAGCCACCAAAAGGAAATCGAGATCAACGGACACAGCGATGACGTATTTGCTGTGCACTTCTCTCCCGATGGCATGAAAATCGTCAGCGGGTCGGCTGACAACACTGTTCGTGTCTGGTCACGCTTGACCGGAAAGCAACTTCTCAGCTGGGAACACGACGGCTGGGTGACAGGCGTCAAATTTTCACCTAATGGGCTTTTCATCGCTACCGCCACGCTTGGACACAAATCGGTTCGAATATACGACAGTCAGAATGGCCGTCTCCTCCTCAACATGCCAATTGAAGTCAACTCATGGATTAACCAGTCCCTCGTTTGGACCAGCGATAACAGGGAACTATATGTCTTGTCGAAGGATGCCAACATCCACTGTGTTGACACATCCACCGGCGCAACTCTTGCTCAATGGCGCGTCCATCACGACAGCAATCCCAAGTGTATTGCCCTCGCGGGTAATGGCGCGTTCATTGTAGCATCCAATGACTCCTCGGCGTCGTTCTGGGACATTACAACTCACAAACAGATTGGGTCCATCATCGAGCATACTGGCACCATCTGGTCCATGACCATCTTGGAGAACTACGGCCTTGCGATGGGCGGGCCGAATGAACTCACCCTTCGCAACGTCAGCGACATCCTCCCTTCCCGCTATGTTGACGTCGTAAGTGCTACCTCACAAAAACTTGCTGCGTCAAATTCCTCACTTTCTTGTTCGCTCCAGACTTCCACTAAACCATCTATGCAACACATCAATGGCGATCAAAAGGAAGCTATCCATTCCCTTCCTACACATGAGGACAGCTCAAGTGTGCGTATTGCGACGTTGAATGTATGTTGGTGTTTCACGTTGTGTCGTCAGTATCCAACTCATCCTTTACACCTTCCATTCCCGAAGCTTGTCCACGTTAGCCACGCAGTACTTGAATTTTGGCGAAAGGACAATCTACTGAAGGCGATCGAAGTCCTGTCCCAAGAAAGGAAACTCCCCGACAATCCTGAGCATGTGTTCGCTAACCGTGCCCTACTCCGAGCATGCCTCCGCCAATGGGGTCCAGCAGTACGAGATGCTCGAGAGGTGTCGCTAATGCTCATCTCATACGTTCAAGCCCACTGACCATCAGCACAGTCAATCTCCATCAAGCCGACAATTCTGGCTCATATCGCAATGGGTATAGCACTTCTTGGAGAAGGAAAAGCCCGCCGTGCAAACAAGGAGTTCAATAAAGTTTTCCGCATACATGCCGTCTACAATACGTGGTTGATATATCTCATCAAGGTCTGTCCCTGGTGCATGCTTTCATACCTCTATGATGCTCATTCATTCGACTGCAGGCCATTGTTGTATTTACTGCCGGAAATCATGTAGATGGTATGCTGCGTGTCGCCACTCTGAGTTCCGCCTGTAAAGAGACAGAGAAAGCACTATGCCTTGCCGTTCAGGTGACAATATTTGGTTGCCTTACCGAGAACGCCTCTGATCATGTTCTGCAGGGACACATGTATGTCATTTCTGGTAGAGTATATATGGATCGGCATCAATATGAGACTGTCCTCGAGTCGCTGGGACACTTGCGAGGCCGAGAGCTCCCTGATTTTCCAGATCATCCACAATTCGAGTGCATTTCACTGGCAAGTCGTCGTTCTTTCATCGCGATAGTAGACTCCATGTTCATTTTGTCTTAAGCTATTTGGCTGGACACACGACTCGGATGAACTCAGGTTCGCACTTTACCGGCAACAGTGCGAGGCATTGTATGCCTTACAGCGCCAGGAGGAAGCGGCAGAAGTACTTCGGATCGCATCGAAAGATCTCGAGACCCAATCAGAGGTGTGCAAAGACGTCAAGGCATGGCTACAAGGCGAGTAGCTATTTCTTGTATCAATGCTACGCTGATCGAACGATTATCTACACAGAATTCGCCCAGCGGTGTGGAGTACTCAGGGCAACACGGTGAACGGTTTCGTTGTCGCCCCTGCTGGCCCTTCTCCATCCAATGTATCACTAGCGGCTGTTCGCCTCGCACACGTCACCCATTCGAATATTGTATTTTTAATCGTTATCCGTTGCATTTTGCTGAAGTCGCGTCGTCATCGAAGCCACCAATGCTCGCAGTTTATTTATTTCCGTTCCTGAATATTTGTTTTGTACAACTAGTTTCCTTCTTACATCTGCGGATTTGCGCATCGTATATTTCGTATTATTTATAACTATTTATTAGACACGATATTGTCTAGGGAATGCAGGAAAGGAACCAAAAAAACACTAAGGTCGTGAGAATAGGTGAAACTACAGCACAATAGACTTCGGCGAGCGAGGGGGAAGAAAGAAGGAATCAAGTCGAAGCTTGTGGGTCGTTCAAGTTCGTGGCCTGATGCCCAAATATTTCTTCGATGATGCCTAAGCAATCTGTGCAGGGATATTCGAACAGTTAATAGACCGTTTCGGACACAACTTCAGAGAGCACGAAGACTCTGTTCTTGTGCGTATGATGCTCACGAGTGTGCTATCTACAATGAGCATCCAACCGTGCAGGAACATTAGTCAATTTGAGTGATTCTAATAGCTGCGGCGCGTTTATATAACGATCGTGAAAGGCACACTATCTCTCAAGATTGGGGTGGGTACCACCCTCCAGTCGTTTCCCGTGCGTTCCCCGCTGGTATAGACCAGTTCCCATAGCATCCCCAGAGCCAGTGTCCAAAAGTCACTTAGCATCAGGTCGATTACACGACCGTCAGCAGGACCCACCATAAGCACTGGCGCAACAGAAGGCGTCGTGATAGCGTGGCTCTAGATCAAGGGAATGGATGTTGAAAATTTGCGATGCTGGACTCAACTTCAGGAAGGCAGCGAAGCAATGACTATTTTCCTTCGAATCATCTTGCGTTCTAGAGCATAAGTATTTGCATTGTCGCGCGATACAAGTTCGGTCACGGCCATCCATTGAACTTGCATAGGTCGTCCAATAGACAAAGGCGCAGCACTGGACCTAATGCTGGTGCCTATGGAATGATTATAGCATTGACCGTCCCTGACAGAGATAAAGCTGCTGTCTTGGGGCTAAGTTACAATAAAGTTGTCCTGGGCTGCGCAGAGGTGAACATTTTGACCAAATGGGTCCACCATAGTCAGTGTAGTAACCCTAGTGGGCTAGACCCGTTCTGCGGGTGATGAAAAGGACATCGCTGGCCTGGATCATGCTTACTTCCTCCCGAGAAAATGACCTTCGGAACCGATCCGCTGTTGATTTGACTCAAGGTGTGAACTGGGTCGGCGAATCCCGAACGGATCACTGCCTCACCGGAAGGACTCTGCCCCATGACGAGAACATTCTTGAAAGGCTCGAGGTTCTCTTTCGGTGTTTCACTGCAAATCCACATCATCCATCAAGCGATTAGATAACTAGGACAAATTTCTACATTTCCTGGGGCGACGGGCACACGCGTACGCGGGACTCTTGACGATGCGTCTCTAAGATGTTGACGGAGGGGCACATCGCGTGACGTTTTGGATTGTGAGTTCGGGATCCACGTTCAATTCCACTCATGTCGTCGTATCGACTGAAATTACTCTCATTTTGACGCGACTACAGAGTGACCAGGCGCTTGTCAAACCAGCCGATCTCGCAGTGGCGACGAGCATCTTTCATCGCCGGTGCAGTTCTTTGAGTTTGCTCATGTCGGGCAGACGATCGAGAGCATAGTGTGAGTATTCTTTGATAGAGAGATGGCGCGTGTATACTGACCCTGTTCAAAATCCTGTTCAAAGTAGCGTTGAGGAGGCATTTATGTCGCCTCGGGGTTGAACTGGGACATTGAAGTACTCATGAACCGAGTTCGTCAAGGACGTTCGCGGAGCGTTGGCGTGTCTTTTCGTATCATGACAAGTCAACCACATCATTCAAACGAGCCCCACTCGACCTCTGTCCGACGCAAAGCCGTCACAAAGCGATCCGATGCCTCGACATCCACTGCAAGTCACTCAAAGGCAGTACTAGCAGAAAAGTTATCGAGGTATATTATCAAGAAGCCGGAATACGGCTATTGGCGTACGTGTCGCGTCCTTTTTTGTGTGCACAGCTCTCGAGCATGCATTAGTGCAGAGCGCTTACTGACATGATAAATCACAAACCCAAACGTCTGCGATGCGCTCCCAAACAGGATGCTGCAGAAACATATCAAGCGTCAAATCACCTCTCAACGGCACCTTCCAGGTGACCGCGAATCTGAACGCGTGCATGCCTTATCGCGTCGCTCAGGTTGTGTTCACATGTCCTTTGCAGTGTCCGTGTCCCCGAGTATTTTAATCCGTTGATCATGTGTACACCAGGTCTGGAACGTCTCCACGGATCTCCATCATCCCATGATGCTCGGACACGTCTTTGTTGTCGAAGTCGCAAAGGATCTCGTACGGATTGTTCGGACGCATGCAGTATAGTGGGGCATATTGTTCAGAGGCATAGATTATTCCATTTCCCCGGGCTCCACGATAACGTCGACAACACTGTCTATGTACACACGTAGGATAGTATCCACGAGCTTATCCAGCGCCGATCGGTCTGAAAGAAGATCAGAAAGACGGTGGATAAGACGAGGATTGTGCCATGGCCTGCTGAAGAGGTTGGCCAATCGTAAGAAACAAAGAAAGATGAGGATTTTTTCAGGGTCAGGGTGGGCCAGTCTCCATGGTATGGCTTGGGCAGTTTTTGTGAGCTCATATTGCACGGCTGAACCAGCACATCGTGATTCATACCCTGCACTTTTTTTTGTACTTTGTGAAGAAAGTATTTTCGACAGAAGCATATTGAATGGTTGTGTCCTCAAGGTCTCATGCCTCAGAAAGCCTTTTTTCTTCGCAGCTCGTTTGTTGTCCTTTTGGGCGGAGCCCCTTCGTCCCTTTTCTCCGTTGCCCGCCCTCGTCATCTCCCTGCCTTTCACAAAGCATAGTATACCCGTTCGGTGGCCTTGGTTGTAACAACGACCAGTCCATAAAGGTAAATCGATGAGATTTGGTACCTATCTGAATCAATTTCTCCGGAAATAGCGATTCCTTCCGTGCGCACTAAGTCGTGCATGATTGACGAAAATAACATCTCACTAAAGAAACCATTAGATCGTATTCTGTACGACGTTTATATAGCGACACTGTCTGCATCAACTATCATTTCCATTGGTATTGATAGAATATGAAGCCACACCACGAAGGGAGTCAGAAGAATTCGTTATATTCAGTGTCGTTTGTTATGTTCTGCTGATTCGTTCCCTCCCTGACTCAAGCAAGGTGTGGCTCGCTTCGGCAACATTCTCGTAATAGACATGATCGCGTCCTCCACAACCAGAGTCGAGGGGGTCCAGTAACTCTCCGTAGAGTACGCAACCAAAAGCATTGTCGACGCTATTCAGCTCTCCACGGGCTTCACCGTCATGCATATATCTTGATCCACGTGAACGTCCACCCGTTTTGTCCATCTTATAAGTTGCTGGGGGATAGAGGATGGCGGGGGTTGTAGTATGTGGAGAAGACCGCGACAGTTGAAAGAGGTGCCACATGCTAATTTGTTTGGCAGAGTTCACTATCGCTCGTACATGTTGCAAGGTCCTCCTGCTTCTTATCTCAAGCTGTGGTTTCTGACATTGGGACAGATAACTTGGAGCCGCCCGTGCGGATGGCGGTAAAGGGAAAAAAATGTTTATATTACCGAGAGTCCCAAATGCTGCGGAGCTCGTTCTGTAGCCACTTCCCATTCCTGGCAGCTTTCCTTTTTTGTCGACCATCACCCCGATGGCAAGTGTCTCCTGTGCGAAGGGGAAGTGTCCGGAACTGATCTATATATATAAGGAGACACGTATGGACCGGGATACAATGACGTGCCGTTTGTAGACGGTCGTGCGTCCTTCTTTTTATTGTTCTGTCACATGTCCAAGTATGTTTCGGCGCCTACGTTTCATGAATAAGCCTAGGAATGGTGGGTACCTGGAGGAGACGTCTGATAATGGAACGCTGACGATGCCCAGAGTTGAGCGGAAATTCCGGGAGTGTTCTGCATCGAAAAGAACCAAAATCGATCAAAATCGACGCTCCAGACAAAACATATTCGGTCGTATTTTTGGCTGGCGGGAAGCACTTAGTGAGCGGTGGTGGCGAAAGCAAGATTCGACGTTGGAACGTAGAAGACGGCAAGGAGGTGGGGGCACCAATGGAAGCGGAAAGTAAGATTCTTAACATGGCGGTGTCACAAGATGGACGATGGATCGCGAGCGGAACATGGAGTGGCTCAGTGGCCATCTGGCGCGTGAAGAGTCACAGAAAAGTCATCGAGATCAAAGGACACAGCGATTGGGTGCGTGCGGTGGATTTTTCTCCTGATGGAACGAGAATCGCCAGCGGATCAGATGACAAGACTGTCCGCGTCTGGTCGCGCATCACCGGAAAGCAACTTCTTGGCCCCTGGGAACACGACGATTGGGTGATCGCTGTCAAATTCTCGCCCAATGGACTTTTTATCGCCGCTGCTACCCACGAACACAAATCCATCCGAATCTATGACAGTCAAAATGGAGATCTTCTCGTACACAAGCCAATTGCAGTCCGTTCGTGGTTGAACCAGTCCCTCGCTTGGACCCGCAATAGCAAGCAGTTATTCGCCCTGTCGAGGGATGCAAATATTCAATGTTCGGACGCATCGAACGGCGCAACACTCGTCCAATGGCGGATCCAACATGGCAATTATCCCCGGTGCATTGCTCTTGGGGGTAGCGACGCATTTATTGTAGCCTCGAATGATTTCTCGGTGTCTTTCTGGGACATTGCAACTCATAAGCAGATTGGGCATGTCATTGAACATACAGGCACTATCTGGTCTATGGCCATTTCAGAGAATTACGATTTTGCGATGGGCGGGCCGAGTGGAATCACTGTCCACAACCTTGGCGTCATCTTGCCCTCCCACTATGTTGACATTGTAAGTGTCGCTGCGCAAAAATCTTGCTGCGTCGAACGCTTTCTTAATGACAATTTAATTTCTCTTTCACGCTAGACTTCCACCCTGCAATCTATACAACACATCGAGGGTGATCTAGAGCAAGCCAGACAATCCCTTCGTGCACACAGAGACAGCTCGAGTGTACTTACTGCCACGCTGAATGTATGTCTGTTTTTATCGATGTACCGTTTGCATCGATGTACCGTTTGCATCCCACTCATCCATTCTTGAAGCTCGTTCACGTTAGCCACACAGCATTCGAATTTTGGAAAAACGACAAGCTGTTGAAAGCGATCGAAGTCCTGTCGCAGGAAAGTAAACTCGCCGACAATCCTGAGCACGTGTTCGCTAACCGTGCCCTTCTCCGAGCACGCCTCCGCCAATGGGGCCCGGCAATACGAGATGCTCGAAAGGTATTGCCAATCCTCGTGTCATATATTCATTACTACTGACCATCAATACAGTCGATCTTCATCAAGCCGACAATTTTAGCCTACATCGCGATCTGTATCGCATTCTTCGGCAAAGGAAAAGTACGACGTGCAAATAAAGAGTTCAACAAAGTCTTCTGTTGCTGCAACGTTTACAACATGTGGTTTATCTATCTCATCAAGGTCGGTCACCGGCACATACTTAAATACCTCTCTATGATCATCCTCAATCGTTCAACTGCAGGCCATCATCGTATTTACCGCTGGATATCACGAAGATGGCATTCTGCGCATTGCCATTCTGGGTTCTGCTTGTGCGGAAACAGAGAGAAGACTCTGTCTCGCCGTTAAGGTGACAATGTTCGGATGTCCTGTCTGGAACACCTCTGACGAGGTTTTGCAGGCACACATGTATGTCATTGCTGGAAAGGCATACCTCGGCCAGCGTCAGTACGCCATGGTTCTCAAGTCACTAGAAAACTTGCGAGGCCTAGAGCTTACCGACTTTACGGAGCATCCGCCATTCGAATGTCTTTCTTTGGTGAGTCCTTTCCACATCACGAAGATGTACTCTATATTTGTTTGTCTCCAGTTATTTGGGTGGACGCACGATTCAGACGATCTCAGGTTCGCACTCCACCAGCAACTGTGTGAGGCGCTGCATGCGCTGCAGCGTCACGAGGAAGCGGCAGAAGCACTTCGGGTCGCATCGAGGGACCTGAGGACGCAATCAGAGCTGGACAAAGACGTCAAATCATGGCTACAAGGCAAGTAACCATCTTTCTGATATCAACGCTATGTTTATCGAACAATTGTCCACACACAGAATTCACGCAGCGGTGCGGACCATCCACGAGAAATTTTGCGGAGGGGTCTGATGTCGTTCCTGCAGGCACTTCTCCCTCTGATCTATAACTAGTAACTAGTAGTTACTCGGGGTTGGACTCCCTCTCACATTTTCCTGGCTCGATTTCCCTGCTGTTAAGAGAATTTCACCAGTGCACTCATTCATTTATTTCTGGCCCCAAACATTTGTTTTTCTTAACTAATTTCTTGTATCTGTGAATCGGTGATCCCATGTGCTTACTATCGTACTATCAATGGCTACTTTGTGACGACACGAAGGGCGTGATGTTCAATGAGCATCCGAATTATATGATCGAAGGAGGGGATGGACAAACAGACGCTGGGATCGAAAATAGTATTTGAGAGGTGGCAGGGGTGAAACTACAGCGCAATCTCGGACGAGACCTCGACGAGCGGAGGGAAGAAGGAAGGAAGGAACTTGAAGGCGGGGAACCACCTGTAGTTTCATGCTCAATTATCAACCGGCAATCTGTACCAGTGAATGTTCCAACAGCCAGCAGAGCATCGTTCTCTCGAATACTTCTAAACAGCTGCAGCACATTTAAATAACTATCATGAAAAGTATGACTCAGGGCTGCGGAGGATACCATCCTCCAGTCGTCTCCCATGCGGTCCCCGCTGGTACCGACCAGTTTCCGTAGCATCCCCAGACCCA
>JBBPLP010000994.1:0-10174 GCA_038089875.1 Fistulinella prunicolor
CCATTCTGATGTCCATGCCATTCCCTACCCCACCTTCTCTGGTTTCCGGTATTGGGTCACATTCATCGACGATTACTCGAGATATCGCTTTGTGGTGCCCATTCGAGCCAAATCAGACGTTTTCGACGCTTTTAAGCAATTTAAGGCGTTTGCTGAGAATCAGACTGAACGGTGCATCAAAACTCTGCGAGACGACAAAGGAGGCGAGTATATGAGCAATGCCATGCTCAAATTCACCCAGGAATGCGGTATCGAACGCCAGCACACGGTCCGTGCTCGCCCCCAGCAGAATGGAGTGGCAGAACGCGCCAATCGAGTCCTTTCTGAGCGTATTACAGCTATGTTGCAGGAATCTGGTTTGGCAATGTCATTCTGGGGCGAAGCACTAGCTGCTCTCATTCATGTGTGGAACAGATGTCCCACTGCTGCGCTGGACGATTCCACTCCCTACCAACTCTGGCACGGACGAAAACCAGATGTCTCTCATCTCCGAGTATGGGGTTGCACTGCCTATGTGCACATCCAGAAGGACAAACGCGCTGCACTGCGTCCTCACTATCAGAAGTGCGTCTTCATTGGCTATCCAGATGGATATAAAGGTTGGAAATTCTATGATCCAACCACGAAGTGCACAATCATCTCAGAACGCGCTGATTTCGACGAACGCAGTACATCTGGTCATTCGACACCACAGTCACCTCCATCCACAATTCCCCTTCCCAATTCCACACCCACTCCTTATGTCCCACCTTCGCAGGCTGCAGACGACGACATTGAGGTCGATACTCCTGCACCTGGGATTCCTCATCCTGGGGGGGCACCTGACCCTCCAGAGGATCAGGATGACGAACCCAGGACGCCGGTTCCTGCAGCAGCTCCTTTGCCACAGTCGCCATCTCCAGCTCCAGCTCCAGAACCCATACCAAGCCCTATTGGCATTGGTGCTCGTCTACCCCGCAGAACGCGCCAGGCTCCTCGTGAATGGTGGAAACTGAGCCCTGCTCAGCTGGTAAACGACTCGGACAACTCTGATGATGAAGAGGCTGATTTGGCGCAATGTATGAGCGCAAATACAGCTCATCCTCGGTCGTACAAGGAGGCTTTGCGCGGAGATGAGGCTGATCAGTGGAAACAGGCTGCTTTGGATGAACTGGCTGCCCACAAAGTGAACGGCACATGGAAACTTGTCCCCAGGCCAAACGATCACCCAGTGATTGGTTCTAAGTGGGTATTCACTAAGAAGTATCGTGTTGACGGCTCCTTTGAGCGTTTCAAGGGCCGTTTGGTTGCACAGGGTTTCTATCAGTGTCCAGGATACGAATACCTTGAGGTTTTTGCCCCAACAGTGTGCCTTCCCACTCTCCGCGTTATCCTTGCGCTGGCTGCGATTCACAACCTTCATCTTTGGTCTGTGGACATCTCCAATGCCTATCTGAACAGCGAAATGGACTGTGATGTCTACATGGAGCAGCCTGAGGGCTTTGCTGAGGGTAACTCGAAGGAACTCGTCTGTTTGTTGCAGAAATCGCTTTATGGGACGAAACAAGGTGGAAACTGCTGGAATCGCAAAATGCGCACCACTCTCGAGTCTTTGGGCTTTACCCAGACATATTCTGATGCAGCTGTCTATGTGTTCGTCCGAGGTGATGTCCGGATCATTCTCCCCGTGTTTGTGGACGATATGACGTTCGCATCCAAGTCTCTTGACGCCATAAAGCAGGCCATTGAGGATCTGCGCAAACACTTCAAGTTGCGAGATCTGGGCCCCACCACAGAGATTCTGGGCATCAAGATTGACAGAAACCGTCCCAAACGCTCCCTCACCATCTCCCAACGCCAGTACTGTGTTGACGTTCTCTCACGCTTTAATATGGCTGACTCTAAGCCTGTCTCGACGCCTATGGAGCCTGGACTATGTCTCTCTCGTGAGCAGAGTCCCAGAACAGCAGAAGAGCACGCATTCATGCGTTCTGTGTTGCATGTGCTTCATGCACTCTACATAGTTTAGTAGATACCATTACATAGTCAGTCATAAGTCAGTCACACTACACTTAGTAGTCAGTCACGCTAGATACATTAGTCAGTCAGGCTGTTAGGCAGGCTGTCAGTCAGTCAGATTTACTTAGTTTCATTTAGTGCCACATTGTGGCGTGGTAAAGTTTTGGTCTATTTGGACTCTGTTTAGTTTTACTTTGGAGTTCACTGTCTTTCCTCTTCAGTCTCTGACAGTGAGCTCCAGGTATGTATAGCTAAAATATCTCGAATATATTTAGTCTCTGACAGTGAGCTCCAGCTGTGTAAACCCAGCTGTTATCATTCTGTTGACTATGGGGGCGCCATTGGCTCTCTCCAGTATCTTTCCTGCACCACTCGCCCTGACATTGCGCTATCTGTTGGCAAACTTGCATCATTCACCTCAGATCCAGGAGTTGCGCATTGGAACGCGGTCAAACACCTCTTCCGCTACATCAAAGGGACTATGGACTACGCCATCACCTATTCCCCTGATTCCTCCACTTCCGAGCTGTTCTCGACGTTCTCTGATGCCAGTCATGGCGATTGCAAGGACTCTGGTCGATCCACTGGCGCATATGTTGTCAAGATTGGCACTGGCGTCGTCTCCTGGATGTCCAAGCGACAATCTATAGTTGCTCTGTCCACTACTGAGGCTGAGTACATCGCTGCATGCGAAGCAGGCAAGGAGATCGTTTGGATGCGCAAAATGCTTACAGAGCTCGGTTTTGAGCTTCCTGGCGCATCCACCCTCCATATGGACAATCAGTCTGCGATCCAGGTAGCCAAACATCCAGAGCATCATGGGCGCATGAAGCAGTTAGATCTCAGGTGGTTTTGGTTGACAGATGTGGTCGATGCAGGTGTCATTTCGCCTCATTTCGTGCCCACTGAGAGTATGCCAGCTGATTTGCTCACCAAAGCACTTCCGCGTGCTAAAGTGCAGCAACTCTGTGAACTCATTGGATTGGCACCATTCGGGGGAAGTTAGTTGTAGATTGTGCAGAGATGCGCAATCAGGGGGAAGTATTACATTTCTTTATTTCGCACTCTGCGCTTTTTGGACAGTTTACTTAGTCATGCCTTCGGCCTCTATGTGGTATGGCATTGTTGTGTAGTGTTGTTGTAGTGCTCTGGATGTAGTCTGGGGCTCACTGTCTTCGTCTCTTAGTTTCTGACAGTGAGCTCCAGGTATGTCTAACTACTTTACTCGAATATATTTAGCTTCTGACAGTGAGCTCCAGCTGAGTGATTCCAGCTGTTAACACCATATTCCCTCATTTTGTGCCAACTGCCAGCATGCCTGCTGACCTGCTCACCAAAGCACTTCCTCGAGTCAAGGTGCAGCAGTTCTATGCATTGATTGGACTTGCTCCATTCGGGGGGAGTTAGCTTTGGGTTATGTAGAGATGCCCAAGCAGGGGGGAGTGTTGCATGTGCTTCATGCACTCTACATAGTTTAGTAGATACCATTACATAGTCAGTCATAAGTCAGTCATGCTACACTTAGTAGTCAGTCACACTAGATACATTAGTCAGTCAAGCTGTCAGTCAGGCTGTCAGTTTCATTTTGTGCCACAATGTGGTATGGTAAAGTTTTGGTCTATTTGAACTCTGTTAGTTTTACTTTGGAGTTCACTGTCTTTCCTCTTCAGTCTCTGACAGTGAGCTCCAGGTATGTATAGCTAAACATCTCGAATATATTTTGTCTCTGACAATGAGCTCCAGCTGTGTGAACCCAGCTGTTAACAGATTGGGACACATTTTGGAGTGTAATTGCGTAGCCAGTGGCGATGGGGTGTCATATGGGATGTAGCACCAGAATCAGCATTCCATTTGTGCTCAGCATCAAGTTGGAGTGGGGAAAATGAGTTGGAGTGGTCTGTGAAGCGCAGGGTAGCATTGCCAGCTCATTCAAAAGGCTCCTGAGGCGTAGAATCAGCCATTTGAGGCCTAGATAGGTTGTAACTCTGTTGTTTGCGCTTCTGTGACTGAAAGGACTTTCTGGCAAATTGCAGAGAGCAGCAGATTGGCACTGGCAATGGCCAGGCTTCTTGCAAAATGAGCAAAGAGTGTCTCGAAGACATGGGCAGCCAGATGAAGATGACTGTGTTACATTTGCTTATTTCACACTCTGCGCTTTTTGGACAGTTTACTTAGTCATGCCTTCTGCCTCTATGTGGCGTGGCACTGTTGTGTAGTGTTGTTGTAGCGCTCTGGATGTACTCCGGAGCTCACTGTCTTTGTCTCTCAGTTTCTGACAGTGAGCTCCAGGTATGTCTAACTATTCACTCGAATATATTTAGTTTCTGACAGTGAGCTCCAGCTGAGGGAATCCAGCTGTTAACAGGTTATGAGCCCTGCGCTTTAGTCGCATCTTTTCTGGTGTCTTTTCGACAACGAAAATAATTCAAAGACCGCCCACTTCATCTATTCCTCACCTCGTCGCTCCCATCCATCTTTCCTGCCTCGAAAACTATGTCATTTGAAGCCCAACACCACTCCCATCGCATCCAGCACCTCACTGGATCCAACTACATCACATGGAGCGAAGAAATGAAGGCTCTCTTCCGCTCCAAGGGTCTCTGGCGACTCGTCGATGGCAAGGAGACTCGTCCTAGCTCTGCAGGAGCAGAGCAGACCACCTGGGACATCAAACAGGACAAGGCTGCTGGCGAGTTAATGCTCAACATTGCCCCAGATCAACGAGTCCACATCCGTGCTGAACAGGACGACCCCACAAAGGCCTGGGCTGCGCTCAAGAGTGTCTTTGTCCAGCAGAAGGCCAGCAGTCGATTCGTCGCCTATGACGAGTTCTTCACCATTCGGAAACGCCCTGAGGAGTCTCTCCCTGCTCTGGCTGCTCGAGTTGAGGAGTCCATGTCCCGGATTCAGAATCTTCGCAGCCCCACCTTCGACATGAAGACCATGGATGCAGAACTCACCTCCATGGCCATGATTCGTGCACTTGGCCCTGATTTCGCCCACTTTACCTCGTCTTTGGCCCTTCTGACTGATCTCGACAAGGACAAGGTCAAAGCCGCCTTCCAGACGGAGGAAATCAATCGACGACCTCGTGCTGACGCCGCTCCATCCACTCCCACCAATTCTGCGCTCTCCGCCACCTCTTCTCGTTGCAAATGTCCTCGCAACACTCCCTGCTTGTTTTGTGAGCGAACAGGGCACTGCCAATGCCGCTGTTTTGCGCTCCAGAAGGCGAAGAGATACTACAAGGAGAAAGCCAATACCCCTCAGGCTGCGAATTCGTCAACCACTCCTTCCACCACTCCAGATGTTGTGGAGCGCGCAGGAAATGCAAGTCTTCGTTCCAGTGATCCCTCTGATCCGTTCTCGCCGCTCCAGCTCGATGCTGACTTTGAATGGAATGCAGACTCGGGGGCCACTTCTCATATGACGCCTCATCGTCACTGGTTGCGCAACTATGCGCCCAAACGCGTCCCAATCAAGCTCGCCGACAATACCATCGTTTATTCGGCCGGAGTTGGTTCTGTTGTATTCCACCCAGTTGTCGAGGGAAAGAGATGTAGAGCGGTCGAATTTAGCAACGTCTTGCATGTCCCACAGCTGCGGAACAACCTCCTGGCTGTCCTGTATCTAACTCGTCACTCCTCCTTCGTTGTTCATATCAATGCAACGCATTTGACCTTCTCTCGTGCCTCTGGACCTCCACTATTCGTCGCCACCATTGACAGCAACAACGCCGCGTTTCTGGATGGGACAACTGAGCCTGTGAGCGAGTATGCACATGCTGCTACTACTGTTCCGCTCGATTTGTCCCTGTGGCATCGCCGTTTTGGCCACCACAACTCCACAGATGTTAAATCACTGTTGGAGCGTCAGCTGGTCACTGGAATGAAGCTGGACAGCAAATCTGCGCCTGATCCCATCTGTGAACCCTGCCTTGCTGGCAAGATGCACGCAAATCCATTCCCCTCCTCCCAATCTCGCGCCTCTCGCCCTCTTGAGCTTGTGCACTCTGACGTGCATGCCATTCCCTACCCCACATTCTCTGGTTTCCGCTATTGGGTGACATTCATTGACGATTACTCGAGATATCGCTTTGTTGTGCCCATTCGAGCCAAATCGGACGTTTTCGACGCTTTTAAGCAGTTTAAGGCGTTTGCAGAGAACCAGACGGAACGGCGCATCAAAGCTCTGCGAGATGACAAGGGAGGCGAGTATATGAGCAATGCCATGCTCAAATTCACCCAGGAATGCGGCATCGAACGCCAGCACACTGTCCGAGCTCGTCCCCAGCAGAATGGAGTTGCAGAACGCGCCAATCGAGTGCTTTCTGAACGAATCACTGCCATGCTCAAGGAATCCGGTCTAGCTATGGCTTTTTGGGGCGAAGCGCTTGCTGCGCTTGTGTTAGAATTGGGATTGAATACCAATGGCCTTGTAGCTCAGTGGTAGAGCTCCTGGTGCAGTTCCGGGTGGTCTGGGGTTCGATTCCCTGCGAGGTCACTCTTTACTCGAGTTATGATTGGGTTTGCAACATGGTAGCAGCAAACTCACTTGAGTTCAAAAAGAGTAGACCATAAAGCAGGCTTTCTCCGAGCATTGACGCCATATGTCGAGCTAGTATTGTGAAGCTAGTCCACTATGTGCTTGTGCTCAGCCCAATTGGGGTGCACTCATTCGCAAATGTGCTAAATTGCCAAATGCTTTGAGTGGGGGGGAGTGTTAGAATTGGGATTGAATACCAATGGCCTTGTAGCTCAGTGGTAGAGCTCCTGGTGCAGTTCCGGGTGGTCTAGGGTTCGATTCCCTGCGAGGTCACTCTTTACTCGAGTTATGATTGGGTTTGCAACAGCTTGTCCATGTGTGGAATCGATGTCCCACAGCTGCGCTGGACGACTCCACTCCTTACCAACTCTGGCACGGTCGCAAACCCGATGTCTCTCATCTCCGAGTTTGGGGTTGCACTGCCTATGTGCACATCCAGAAGGACAAACGTGATGCGCTGCGTCCTCACTATGAGAAATGTGTCTTTATTGGGTACCCAGATGGGTACAAGGGTTGGAAGTTTTACAATCCTACCACAAAGCGCACCATTATCTCAGAACGGGCTGATTTCGACGAACGCACCACATCTGGGCCCTCTGTCCAGCCCTCTGCATCCACCACTCCCATTCCCATTCCCATTCCCATTCCCGCTCCCACTCCTTATGTCCCACCTGTGGCTACTGGAGACGACGACTTTGAGGCTGATTCGACGGCTCCTGGGATTCTTCATCCTGGGGGGGCCCTTGACCCTCCTGAGGATCAGGATGACGATCCCCAGACGCCTGTGGCTGCTCCAGCACCTTTGCCTGAGACGCCACCTCCAGCTCCAGCTCCAGAGCCTACACCGAGCCCTATTGGCATTGGGGCTCGTTTGCCTCGCAGGACGCGTCAAGCTCCTCGAGAATGGTGGAAACTGAGCCCTGCTCAGCTCACAACTGATTCGGACGACTCTGACGATGAAGAGGCTGATTTGGCGCAATGTCTGAGCGCAAATACAGCTCATCCTAGGTCATACAAGGAGGCTTTGCGCGGAGATGAGGCTGATCAGTGGAAACAGGCTGCTTTGGACGAACTGGCTGCCCACAAAGCGAACGGCACCTGGAAACTCGTCCCCAGGCCAAACGATCGTCCAGTCATTGGTTCTAAGTGGGTATTTACTAAGAAGTATCGTGTTGATGGCTCCTTTGAGCGTTTCAAGGGCCGTTTGGTCGCACAGGGCTTCTCCCAGCGTCCTGGATACGAATACCTTGAGGTTTTTGCCCCAACAGTGCGCCTTCCCACACTCCGTGTTATTCTTGCTCTGGCTGCCATTCACGACCTTCATCTTTGGTCTGTGGACATCTCCAACGCCTACCTGAACGGCGAAATGGACTGTGATGTCTACATGGAGCAGCCTGAGGGCTTTGCTGAGGGTAACTCGAAGGAACTCGTCTGTTTATTGCAGAAATCGCTCTATGGGACGAAACAAGGCGGAAACCGCTGGAATCGCAAAATGCGCACCACTCTCGAGTCTTTGGGCTTTACCCAGACTTATTCTGATGCAGCCGTCTATGTATTCGTCCGAGGTGATGTCCGCATCATTCTGCCTGTGTTTGTGGACGATATGACGTTCGCATCCATGTCTCTTGACGCTATCAAGCAGGCCATCGATGATCTGCGCAAACACTTCAAGTTGCGCGATCTGGGCCCCACCACAGAGATTCTGGGCATCAAGATCGACAGAAACCGTCCCAAACGCTCCCTCACCATCTCCCAGCGCCAGTACTGTCTTGACGTTCTCTCTCGTTTCAATATGGCTGACTCTAAGCCTGTCTCGACGCCTATGGAGCCTGGACTGTGTCTCTCTCGTGAGCAGAGTCCCAGAACTCCAGAAGAGCGCGCATTCATGCGTTCTATTGACTATGGAGGCGCCATTGGCTCTCTCCAGTATCTTTCCTGCACCACTCGCCCAGATATTGCCCTCTCTGTTGGCAAACTCGCGTCTTTCACCTCAGATCCAGGAGTTGCGCATTGGAACGCCGTCAAACACCTCTTCCGGTACATCAAAGGGACTATGGACTACGCCATCACTTATTCCCCTGATTCCTCGACTTCTGAGCTGTTTTCGACGTTCTCTGATGCCAGTCACGGCGATTGCAAGGACTCTGGTCGATCCACTGGCGCATATGTCGTCAAGATTGGCACTGGCGTCGTCTCCTGGATGTCCAAGCGACAATCTATTGTTGCTCTGTCCACTACTGAGGCTGAGTACATCGCTGCATGCGAAGCAGGCAAGGAGATCGTTTGGATGCGCAAAATGCTCACAGAGCTCGGTTTTGAGCTTCCTGGCGCATCAACCCTCCACATGGACAATCAGTCTGCGATCCAGGTAGCCAAACATCCGGAGCATCATGGGCGCATGAAGCAGTTAGATCTCAGATGGTTTTGGTTGAGAGATGTGGTCGATGCAGGTGTCATTTCGCCTCATTTCGTACCCACTGAGAGTATGCCAGCTGATTTGCTCACCAAAGCACTCCCCCGTGCTAAAGTGCAGCAATTCTGCGAACTCATTGGATTGGCACCATTCGGGGGAAGTTAGTTTCATTTCTGTGCAGAGATGCGCAATCAGGGGGAAGTGTTACATTTGCTTATTTCACACTCTGCGCTTTTTGGACAGTTTACTTAGTCATGCCTTCTGCCTCTATGTGGCGTGGCACTGTTGTGTAGTGTTGTTGTAGCGCTCTGGATGTACTCCGGAGCTCACTGTCTTTGTCTCTCAGTTTCTGACAGTGAGCTCCAGGTATGTCTAACTATTCACTCGAATATATTTAGTTTCTGACAGTGAGCTCCAGCTGAGGGAATCCAGCTGTTAACAAGATGAAGGTCGTGAATCGCAGCCAGCGCAAGGATAACGCGGAGAGTGGGAAGGCGCACTGTTGGGGCAAAAACCTCAAGGTATTCGTATCCAGGGCGCTGAGAGAAGCCCTGTGCAACCAAACGGCCCTTGAAACGCTCAAAGGAGCCGTCAACACGATACTTCTTAGTGAAAACCCACTTAGAACCAATGACTGGACGATCGTTTGGCCTGGGGACAAGTTTCCATGTGCCGTTCGCTTTGTGGGCAGCCAGTTCGTCCAAAGCAGCCTGTTTCCACTGATCAGCCTCATCTCCGCGTAAAGCCTCCTTGTACGACCGAGGATGAGCTGTATTTGTGCTCAGACATTGCGCCAAATCAGCCTCTTCATCGTCAGAGTCGTCCAAGTCGTTTACCAGCTGAGCAGGGCTCAGTTTCCACCATTCACGAGGAGCCTGGCGCGTTCTGCGGGGTAGACGAGCACCAATGCCAATAGGGCTTGGTATGGGTTCTGGAGCTGGAGCTGGAGATGGCGTCTGTGGCAAAGGAGCTGCTGCAGGAACCGGCGTCCTGGGTTCGTCATCCTGATTCTCTGGAGGGTTATGTTAACAGCTGGATTCACACAGCTGGAGTCCACTGTCAGAAACTATATATTAGATGAGATATAACTTGACATACCTGGAGTCCACTGTCAGAAACTGAAGAGAGACGACAGTGGAGCTCCAGCTATAAGATGAAGCGCTACATCAATACTACACAACAATACCACGCCACAATGTGGCACAAAGCATGACTAAG
>JBBPLP010000996.1:0-10166 GCA_038089875.1 Fistulinella prunicolor
ACTTGTACATTTTCTCTTAATGTCCAGGAACATGCTTTCCACTGTGATTACTGCGACAGGAAACGTTACCTTCATCAACATTCTGACTCTCTTCCTGTACGAGTTTAGTTCTGCATCCATGTTCATCATGATGCCTCGGTTCATCATCGGGGTGCGAGAGCTGTATGACCGCGACCTCCGCGGACGTTGGCAGGGGATTGATACTGGATTTGGTGTATTATCGCAACCAAATTTCAGTCAACATGCTGCCGTGTCTGCTATCGAATTCGCAGATGCTGCCCCAGGCCAAAGTCAGGCCGAGGAGGAAACGGATGAACAGGAGGGCATTCGACTCGAGGAGCGTCGGGGAGGTGACGCAGGCCAGGTTTGACTGAAGACGGATGAGCACTGGTGCCGGTCAATTGAGGAAAGATGGATGATGGTGGTGTTCTTGGATTATGGTCGGCACACATCTAATTTGCTATTCGTACGTATGTACTTTGTATGTACTCATGTCAATATTTCCTCGGCATATTTATGATATATAAATGCTTTATTGGGAGTGTGACTCGGACATTCACTGTGGGATCCTTGGGCTATCGAGCTCATTTGCTCGTGCGTCTGGCGTTCCTCTAAAGATCGGTGTCAGGTTGCGGAGGGACAAATTCCCGTCAGGGGACTACCCCCTACCCCTCCCAAGACAGTTTAAAGGTACCAACTTTTGTGAACGACGGCCACATACCCATATTGCACAGCGTCTTACGTCTACTCACCCAGAGTACTATGAGCCATCGCGCCATCAATATCTAATATTTCACCAAAAGAGGCGACTTGCCTCCTTGTGGAGTCCATTCGCGTGTGCCAGAAGACCGGAGTGACACCAGCGATCGAGGCAGTTCCAAAGCGACTTCTCGCTTAACTTCCCTCCGAGTCTACTCTCCTCTTGCGCAAATTGCATCTGGAGGACTTATTCCCAACGGTACTGCGGCGTCCATCTTCTTGCGTTGTTAGCTCGAAGTTCCACAGGGTGTATATGTGGGTGTATTGGGGGGGGGGGTGTCCGGTCCGAGTGAGAAATGCACGGGAAACGCAGCCGTAATGAGAGATTCCAGTGAGTACTGAGTACGAGTCCGTAGATACCATGGGGGGCGTGGAAACTCAGTGAGAGTTCCTGGAAGGAGAGGGAAGCTCAAGCATTTCTATCCTGGCGAGGTGAGCGCGACGAGGAGACATGGTTTGTTTTCTCGTGCACAATTATACTTGGTAACTTCTTGCATAGTACCATATATTTGATACATACATTAGACGATTTGACATGTTGCGTTTACCAGATTTGGCGACGTGAAATGTAGATTGATGCGCCGGCTTTCCAGAGGACAAGGAATGGACTGTAACCCATATCATCAACCTGTATGGGATCATGATACCGATCATCGATCGAACACCTACCACAACAGCTGTGAAAAACTTCACAGAGGATAGGGGGAAGGCCCTGCATATGAAGATGAAGGCAAACTGGACGCGGTTGCCATCTGCGTCACGGTTTCAAGCTGCCTGATGATTACGTTACGTGTGGTGGCGTGTGCCATCGTTCAAACGTTCACCCGTCCGACGGGTGCCTGAAGAACACCACCAGTGTTCGAAACCCGTGATCCACATTTTCGCCCTCGTGTGAAGGGCTTTGCATTTGAGATTGCAACGGTGGAGCAGAAATTTACCGGCGGACCGCAGGAATGGCGACGGAAGTACGCCCACAGCTTTCGTGAAGAAAACAAAAGGAAGAGAGGGAACAAGCTGAGAGTGCTACTCCCGAACGAGGAAAGCTGAAATGAAGCGAAATTCACTGGTTGCGAGGTGCAGTGCTCCGATGACCACCTTGGACCTCATCTCGTGCCACGATGGCTATGCATACTTCATCAGAACCGAATACCAATCCTGACACTTGCGCGATCTCATGATCCATTTTCCATGGGGGCCCCGCCTATCTGTTGGCCATGTGGCCAGCAAATGCTATGTCGCCGTGGCTTTGGTGCGATAAAAGGTCGAGTCTTCCAATATCCTCAGGTGTTTCAGCGTTCCTTCCCCCGTTGCCTGTGAACACTGTCGCTATGCCTAGCGTGAGTTCCGTTGTTTATACTGAGTTCTGAGCAGCTTGCTAACGTTGATATAGTACAGCGCACGTATCGCGTCAAACCCTGTACGTTTCACAAGAAAAAGCTGACGTCTGTCCTGACGAATTCCAACCAGTACATCGTAGGCTCCTTCGCATGCATCGGCGGTGGCCTTTTCGGCTTGGACATCTCGTCCATGTCCGGGGTGTTAAACGTGGGTCTTGCCCGCCCTATTATCATTCCTAATCGCCTAAGAAATATGTAGAATGATGCCTACTTCCGTGTGTTTGACTACGTGAGTCTATGTCAACCCCGTCTCTTGTACAGCTGACGATCGACATATCAGCCTGGTTCGACTGCTCAAGGTGCTATTGTTGCATCCATGCCTGCCGGTTCTTTAATCGGCGCTCTTGCGGTTGCCACCCTCGCTGATCGCATTGGTCGTAAAAATACCATCATCCTCGCTAGTATTATCTGGGTCATCGGCGGTGTCTTGCAATGTGCCTCTGTCGTGCGTACTTGCTCTTCCTGACGTCCAGACGAATGCAAACTCACCTCGTCCTCCCTGTCAGAACCGTGGGATGTTGGTCGTGGGTCGCGTCATTGGCGGACTTTCCGTCGGTCTCTCGTCCAGTGTCGTGCCCATCTATCAATCCGAGGTCACCGCTCCGTCGATCCGTGGCCGACTCGTGTCCATGCAGCAATGGTCAATCACCTGGGGTATCATGTTGCAATACTTTGTCGAATTCGGCTGCTCTTACATCAACGGCACCGCATCTTTCCGCATTCCGTGGGGCCTTCAGGTAATACCTGCAATAATCCTTGGGATTGGGATGTTGTGGTTCCCGGAATCTCCCCGTTGGCTCATCGATCACGATCGGTAGGTTCTCCGTCACCCCATCAGCTTCTACATTTTGTATTCATGATTCACCTCGTAGTGAGGAAGAGGCACTTCAAGTTCTTGCAGATCTGCATGGAAATGGAAACCCGAACGATGAATTGGTCGTCTTAGAGTTTGAGGAGATCAAGGCACAGGTCGCTTTTGAACGGACCGAAGGCGCCAAATCGTATGCGGATCTGTTCAAGCCTGGCATTCTTCGTCGCGTCGGTCTGGGCTGTTCACTCCAGATGTGGTCTCAGCTATCCGGGATGAACGTCATGATGTATTACATTGTATACGTGTTCCAAGGAGCTGGTCTGACTGGTCGGCGTGGCAACCTTATCGCGGACTCGGTCCAATATGTGCTCAATGTCCTGTTCACTATTCCAGCGATCCTGTACATCGACAAATGGGGTCGCCGTCCCCTCCTCATTATTGGTTCCACGTTCATGGGCTTCTTCCTTTGCCTTGTCGGTGGTCTCCAAGGCCGATATGGTGAATGGGGGACTGTGAGCGGCTCCAGTTCTCCAGTCTGGGTCATCACGAACCATGAGACGGTGACCAAGGGTATCATCGTTTGTTCCTACCTCTGCGTCTGCTCGTTCGCCATCACCATCGGACCTGTCTCGTGGACATACCCCGCAGAGATCTTCCCCATGAAAGTACGCGCCAAAGCCGTCTCGCTCTCTACCGCGACCAACTGGCTCTTCAACTTTGCGCTCGCCTTTGCCGTTCCGCCGGGTCTATCGACCATCGCATGGAAGACGTACTTTGTGTTCGCGGCGTTCAACTTTGCGGCCGCAATCAATTTCTTCTTTTGTTTCCCCGAGACGGCTCAGCGCACGCTCGAGGAAATCGAGGAGGTCTTTTCCCAAGGGCACGAGTTTAGTGCCTGGGCTATCTCGCGCGAGGTAGGCAAGAGGAACTTGGAGGACGTTGTGGGGAGGAAAGCAGATGACGAGAAACACGGATCTCTCGACAAGGCCCAGTAATTTTGGAAGCAGGATGCCTGCCGTTTTTTCACTTTGTCTTGTATTACACTATGTACTTTCAGAATTGGTTGCCATAACATTTCGCAGTGGGGAAGGAAGGGCTGTGCAGTGCGCCATGTCGTCATTTGGGGTAGATTGAGCCTGACAGTACCTGGCGTACCTCGTGGTCTTGTTTCGAAAATGCAGGTTATGGCGAACATTGAACATCAGGGTGACGGTGATATGAGAACAAGCTTTGGTGAGCATTGAGAAGTTGGACCTTGTCACCTCCGCACCACCGACTGTAGCGATATGGAGCGGAGCAATGTAGCCTTTGGCTCAGACGAAATCAGGCGTGATGAGAGAGGGACCGCAGGAGGAGACTACTATTCCCCTATCTACCTAGCCTACTGTATTACTGTTGTTAATCAATAGTAGGTTCTATTGATTAGCTATTTGTATAGTTGCATGATCACGTGACTAGTATTGTGCGTGTCTCATCCAACACCGACAATGACTCACCTCTTTACCCATTCCCACGTGGTTTTAAGTTACGGTAGTGTGCCTGCAACCCTAAACTCAGACAGAAGCACGATATAGTCATGGGACTCGCTGTGCTGCACTGCAACAGCCTCCAGGTTATCCTCCTTCCAAATCAACGGTCCCAGCGATGGCACTAGGATCCGTCCTCCTCCGCTTCAAGGTTTTCTATGCGAAGAGTCTCATCAAGTTTTCACTCGGATCGAGACGAAAACCAAGACCACCTTCGCCAACAACATGCACTACCTTTCCTGAGGATGAAACGCACTCGTTGGATGAGGGGGCGCACACCTTCACAGTCGACCTCGAACCAAACATGTGGCGGGAGATACTCTCGTGCTGTGAGGTCCTTGATATCATTCATGTGGGCATGGTATGTACATCCAAATCATAGAGCATGGCGGTCACCCCATCCTGAGCTCTGACTGCAGACATGTCGGACATTAGCATCCGTGACGAAGGACTACCGAGTGTGGTATTATGCATTGCTACGCATCTCCCATGACAGAAGACTCCCGTACCTCTACTTCCACATCAAGTCGCTCTCTCCCGCTACACTACGTCAGAAAGCGATATTGTCCGCACGACTCGATCATCTTTCGCGTGGTCTAGATCCCAGACCGTTCCCTTATACGACGACGACACTTTCCCTGCTAGTATCGGCTATATGGGGTATCTCTTTCCTTCCGGGTGGAGAGTGGCTGGTCGTGCTATGTCGGACGTCGGCCGGTGAGGACGGAGTAATGCTTTGCAGGGCAAGCAATCCTTTAGGACAACCTTCCGCACATTATTTGATGTCAGGTTGGAACCTGACTAGCATGTGCATATTTACGAGCGACAAGGGTGACTTGTTGCTGTTGCTTCGTTCCGACCGTCCTGAAGCGTATGTTTTTCCCTTTCTTATTCGCGTTGATTATATAGGAGAGTCTAATTATCCCCGCTCAGGACGAAGCTCGTGGTATATTTGATTCATCCTTCGGATAGTTGCCCAGGACTGGAGATGGTATGGATAGCTGAAGTTCCAGAAATCGAGAAATGCTCTGCCCTAGGAAACTATATTGTCTATGGGTGGATCGATCGCAGTAATACCAAACCAAGGCATCTCGTTGAAGTGATGAAACTCGAATCCTGTTATCGCAAGCTGGCAGAAAGTTGTACGCTAGAAGTCGAATGGGAGGTCGGAAAATGGCATGTGAGTGCGGCAGTAGTCAGCGTGTCGTGTACTGATGACTTACGTCGACGAAGCACTCGTACGGACTGCGCATCACAGACTCTCAGATAATCGTCGTGGTCTCGAGCACGAGATTGGTTGCTGCATACAAAATCCCCTTTATGGTGCCAGTTTCGATACCCCCCTGCGAACCGATAATCGTAATACCATTCTGGCGTTTTTCATGCACTCATATGTGCCCTCGTGCTGTTTACCTGGTCCCCTCCCTCCCAGCAGTCGACACTCCCAGCGTTATCATACTCTATGGGTCTCGGTGCCTTTTCATCGCGCCGAGCTTTGATACCGACCCGCTTCAGCGACATCCCACCTACTTTTCGACGTACACATATCCGCGCGAGCTCAAGCGCCCGATGCTCCTCGGCCCGCACCGTGCATTCTGGGACCTCGGTCGCGGTAGAGTGGGCATTGGGATGTTACCCGCCCCAGTAACGCCCGCTTTCTACGAGCGTGACGCTTGGGATATGACTGGTATCCATGCACCCGAAGCGAACCTTGGACACGACGTCCATCCGTTGGGTCATGCTGGGCTTTGCGAGGGTAAGATGGCAAGGGCAGCTTGGGACGAAGAGAGCGGGAAGCTCGCATTGTGTCCTAGGGCCGATCCGTTGTTGATCATCATAGTCAACTTGATTCCCTGAGTTTTTTTTTTCTTTTTTTTGTATTCTGGGCACTGTCCGTATCTTCTCGAGTCGAGTCTTGACGTGTCTTATTTGTAATCTGGGTCCAACGTTTACTACTTTCGACGGGGAGCTGGGATCCTAGTCACACCAATACCATGCACATTACAGTGACCTTGAGCGATGTTATGTGGTCGTAAGTTATGTAACAAACGGTGTTGCGTGACAAGCGTAGCTTTCCTTATTTCGATGTTTATCAAAGGCTTTAGATCCAAACAACGCCGGATTGGGCGAAACGGTCTTGGCTCACGACTCGCCACAACGCTGACCACCGGAATTCCTGGGTTCAAACGCGAGGGAACGCGCCAATAACGGAACCGACGTTTGATATATTGTACTGGATCTCTTCGCTATTCAAAACATAACCCACTTCGCGTTCGACAGCCATCTCCTACCCGTGTGCAACACTCCTTCGACATGCCAGGTGATGCCCCAGCCTCAGTCACTCCGGATCCATCTACATCTAGCCCCTCCGAGTGGCATACAATTCGTCCATGGACGCCTCACCTCACGCTTGCGGTACGAGAAATAACATCTGTGTCCGCCACATTCATCCTATCGTCATCCCTCGATTCATCGCATGCCACAGAGGACGAACCGGAGCCGGAGCCGGAGCTCGCTCATGACACCCTGAATGACGCCAACAATGATGCTATCTTGGGCTCGCGCGGAATTATTGCGGACGCGATGTCGCATGGGCTCTCCGTGGACGTGAACGGGTCCAACTGGCAACGCGTCATCCTCCGCATGAACGATCACGCTGATGAAGCCATCATCGTCATCTATGGATTACATCCCGGGAGGCAGTATGACATTGACCTGGCGCTCGTGAGCGGAGGGACGATGCGAAGACAAGTCACGACGGAAGGTGAGTGGCACGCGTGTTCGACGTGATGTACACTCAACGTTCGTTGTAGACGCTGAGAGCCCGATATTGGACAACGAGCGCGGTGATGATGATCATGCCATCGCGGCGCCAGAGGCGTTGTCTACATCGACGAGCAATGTCAACGAGCACTCATCGTCCACTCCTTCGACTTCTCAGACGCCCACTCCAGAAGACAGCCTTCGGACGCTCTCACATCAGTTGAACGCCCTACACACTGAACAGGCCACGCTACAAGCTGCTCTCAAATCGTCGAGACGCGATGCGAACAAAATGACGACCAGTTTGCGCGCCGAGATCGATGTTCTGAAACGCGCGTCGGAGAAAGCCGGCATTGCAGAAGGCAAAGCGCGTCAACGTGTCCGTACTCTTGAAGATGCTGTGCGACGTGCAAATGATGGCCGGGAACGGGTTCAGCAGCAGACAGCGGCCGACGAGCAAGAACTACCGGGACTCGGAGAAAAGCAGACAGAAGCCGAAGACATTCTAAGATCGGTGAAAGAGGAAGCTGACGCGGTGAGAGCAGAACGAGAGAAACGGGAGGAGGAGAGGAGGAAAAGGAAGGAGAGCATGAAAGGAGAGTGTGCGACGCTGAGCCAGAGGCTAGAGCGACTGACGGTGAAGAAGGAGAGGCTGGAGAAGTCTGTGATCCCGGATCTCGAGACCCAGCTTGTGGAGATCCAACGGGAAATTGACGTGACGGAACGAGGCAATCTCCAGAATGGCGACATATGGGATAGCTTATATGGAGATCCTTCACGGACAGAAATGCAACGGCGGCGGCAGTCGCATCCCGGCACAATCGGACGCCCACTTGCACAAAGAGCTACGCTACCGATTTCACCTCCACACTTTCCTCGTCACCAACCCCGGTCGCAATCCTCCTACCGAGCAAGCAACGATCACAATATTTCGCATCCACCCGGTCTATCCCATCCGCCGGGGCTCTTCCACTCGTCTTCCTCATCAATGTCGCATCCGGGGTCGTCTGGATTGACCAACCCCGTGACGTCATCTTCCCTGTCTCGCTCAACGAGCTCAGTGGGTTCATCGACGTTATCCAGCAAAGCTCCCCCTTTCGAACCAACCCGTAATTTGCGGGTATCGCTCTCATCGCCCAGCTCCTCTGGTGGGTTTCCTTCCGCTGGGCTCCTTCCACTGGGCAGCCAAGGATCGTTCTCACCCACCTCGACCACGTTCACATCTCCTGGGTCAAATTCTGGTTTCTCTCTCTCCGGGATGCACCCGTCGGTCCAGAGACCTCCGCTGGTCTTGCCCAAAATCCATGACACGGATCTCGGTGGTAACCAGCTGCGATCAGGAAGGTCGCCTACTGCATCGAGAGGGTCGGCAGGGGAAGATCCATGGGCTATATCAAACAATTAATGTACGCGGTTGCTCGACGGTATTGTGATGCAAGAGAATAATGTCAGTAGTTGTATGTAGTGTATTTCTCGACGGACTTATCTCAGCGCCGAGTACATACCATACGATGATAAAAAATAGGGGAACACCAGAGAACGCAATCATGAAAAAATTAATGATCCATCTGTCGTCCGTGTTCTCGTTCTTCCTCCCCAACATTCCTGAGGCCTGAGTCTGGTCAATTGTTGCACCGCTTCGAGCGAACTGGATGATTTTAGCCCAAACGACCTCCAACATGCGATCCCCATTTTGGAAACATTCAAGTTCGTCTTCTCTACCCCAACTCGATGTGGACGCTGGGCCCCCTACTTTATAGGGCTCACGAAGATCGGCATAGCTTTATCGTATCGATTCCACCACCTTGGTGAACTCGGTGACCTCGAACTAGCGATGAAGTTCGAGGTTCAGGAATGCTGTTCAACTTCACTCCCGATGGGCACCCTCACAAACCTGGTCGCCTGAACAATCTCGGCGTCTCCTTCCTCGTTCATTTTGAGCGCATCGGGCAGCTCAGTAACCTCGAACAAGCGATGGGATGCTGTTGATCTCATTCCCAATGGTCACCCTGGCCGCAAACGTTGGCATTTCATAATCGTATGAACAACCTCGGCAGTTCTTTCAAAGCTCGTTTTCAACGCCTGTGGCAACTTGGCGATCTTGATTAAGTAGTTTCAGTATACTTGCATGCAGCTTGTATGTATGCCGGTACTCCTGCCACTCGATTTCATGCATCGAAGGATTGGATTTCTTGTGCCCGTGCCGCGTTAGGCCATCCCTCCCACCTTCATTTATATTCCTCAGTCATTGACCTCCCCCTTAAATCGCATGGATAGGCTGTCCGCTAGCACACCGTTACTGTGAACTGTTACGAGGTGTTAATGTGGTACGGGAAGCGGCGGCGGCTTAGACTTGGGACACTCACAGACAGCTATCGAGTGGTTCGAACAAGGACGCTCTATCGTTTAGGGGGGACTCTTCCAGCTTCGCAGCTCTCACGAAGAGTTGTCATCGTCCATCCTGGGTATTCCGGTAGGCTTCGCGAACTACTATCAGCCAAGTTAGATCATGCCAGTGCTACCCAGGAAAAGAACGCTGCCATTACTATTGGATCATATGCACGGCGCAGGGCATGCCAGAGAGTCTCTGGAGAAAACAGCTGACAGACATCGTGGACTGGCGATCGAACGAGATGAACCTTTTCAGGAAACCGGGGGCTGCCTGGTTTCGAGCGATTCCTCCTCGTGATTATTCTGAACGCCGCAGGGGCCGCTGCGATGCATTGATTGTTCTTGCCGACCTGGTCTATGTGATTTATGTCCCACTTCCGAACTTTGGTCAAATCGAAGGAGCTTCAGACTTTATTTCAGAGTTTACTTCATCACAAGGAACTAGATCATGCCGACGGATGGAAATATATCTTGTCCACCTTGTGGAAATCTGTCGTCAAACCGGTCCTCGATTCCCTT
>JBBPLP010000997.1:0-10164 GCA_038089875.1 Fistulinella prunicolor
ATCCGGGGAACAAGGTGCTCGGCTTGAGACTCTTCTGGACGTCGACTTGGCCCTGCATGACGCGTTGTCCTTGGCCCTTGTAGTCTTCGGATGCCCAAAATATGGCGTGTGCGACATTTTCGAAGAAACGGTTGTCCGTCCGGTGGTCGGCGTCTTTGGTGGCATCGGAACCTGTGGCCAGGGAACGGACGAGAAGAAGCTTGATCGCCTTGGGGCCCGAGAGAAGGTCGAGTGCTTGTTCGTCGTTTCCTGTGAGACTCAGCCAGAGCGGTAAGGTTGTTCCACGACCGTAGGACAGCTTGCGTAGCAGTTCGTTAGCTCAGATAGTGCGTGACGCATTTCAAGGAACGGGAACGCTCTTACAGGTTTTGCGAGGGCCAACTGTTGTGAGAGTGATGTGAGCATTACTATTCTTTGCACAAAAGGGAGGCATTACTTACGCTAAGCGTGACTTCGGTCGTGTGTGAATCGAACAGTGTTCCTCGGACAGTCAAAGGAGGGAGGGTATGCCAACCATCAGGATCGCCTGTGCAAAGAATGAAATAGATAGCACTTATTATAGGAAAACGGGTACCTTCAGGTCCAACCAGAGGGAGGTTTTCCTTGTACGCTTTCTGAAGCATGGCGGATGGTAACTCTGGTCTTGTCATCGGGACATAGGCAAACGCAGTCTCCAATCTATACCTCGTGTCAAGATACAAAGAAAGGACGAGAGAAGGGTCGCTTGTACGTTTTGTTAGGTTTGAGGATCCCGCGCTTGATCGTCACAGTCAGCTTGTAGTCGAGATAAACCGTGCTTGCTCGTTCAGAGAATGAGGTAGGGAGAGGAAACGCTTTCTTCGTCTTCTGATCTTGCATGTCAACCTCTGTGGGGAGCGTCAGGGAGAAGGGCCACGTGTATTTTCCCTTGGAGAGTTTGGCTACTTTCAAGCCGTCGGGCAGGGGCATGGAGGGTGTCCACAGGTCAATCTCTGTATTAAGGAACACCTGTTCTTCTTGGCCGACGAGCGTTGTCCCGGCTGTCATCTTTGCAAAATAGACTAATGAGAAAACAACGCATAGAGGTGGTAGTGGATGATACGGACCTTGACGGAGATACCTTTGATAGAATCTAATTTGGACGCATCCAAATTGACTTGGCCAGAGATGACATCGCCCTGGTAGAAAACGGGGCCAGACGTAGGCGTTTTCGCGCGGCTACTCATCGTGAGCGTCAACCATTGAAGACCCTTTCCGTCTTTGAGCGAGAACGTCTGTTGCGAGCCTCCTACTCGGGCAGCATGACGGCTCGACCCAGCTGTGGTCGGTGAAGAGACCTCAGAGTAACCAGGTAGGTCAACGCTCATCACTGCAAAGCAGCGAATCTTTTCTCAGAGGAAATAAAAAGAAAGTGAGTCTCAAACCGTTGCAAGGACAGTTTTCACCTGGCAATGGTGTTGGCATGTGGACAGACCTGATACAGGGGTTATTTGTCTGGATACAACTCATCACGTGTCTACCTACATTCAACTCTCACTCTCACTCCGACATGGCGTTCACTGGGTGCGTTTCGCCATCGCGTCTTGCGTTGTTGGCGCTGATCTGTATGCAGGTTTGGATCGTCGTCAACGACGCCCTCGTTGTTCGGTCAGAACAATAACAATAATACGGGGGGATCTCTCTTTGGTGGTACTCAACCAGCAGCTACGGGCACAACACCTTCGACCCAACCCCAAACGACGCAACAGCAGCCATCGGCATCGCTGTTCGGACAGACCCCTAGCAGCACCCAACAGCAACAGACGTCGACATCGCCCTTTGGACAACCCACGAGCGGTACCCAGCAGACGACCGGGACAGGGACATCGATCTTTGGACAGCCTTCCAGTACCCCTACCACGCAGCAACAACAACCAGCGTCGTCAATATTTGGTCAGCCTGCCGCGGGGACCACGACGATGACGACGACGCAGCAGCAGCCCTCTACTTCTCTGTTTGGCCAGTCGAGTACTGGAACGCCGCTTTTTGGCCAACCTGCGACCGGAGCTGCAGCTCAACCACAGCAGCAACCGGCCACGTCCCTGTTTGGCCACCCCACAACCGGGGCTGGGGCCGGGGCTCAACAGCAGCAGCCTACAGCGACCACCGCGCCGCTTTTTGGGCAACCTGCGACCGGAACCCAACAGCAGCAACAGCCTAGCACCTCTTTGTTCGGCGGTCAGTCTACCACTGGCACGCAACAACAACAACAGTCTTCGACGTCCCTATTCGGCCAACCTGCCGCCACCACTCAACAGCAGCAGTCCACACCGTCGGTCTTTGGCCAACCTGCTGCGAGTGGTACCCAGTCAACGTCAGGGACGTCGCTGTTTGGTCATCCCGCGGGGGCCGCTCAGCAGCAGCAAAAGCCAGCCACATCATTGTTTGGCCAGCCCGCGACGGGGACGCAGCCAACAACGACGCTGTCCCTGTTCGGACAACCTGCGACAGGAGCGCAACAGCAGCAGCCCTCTACCTCGACATCGCTTTTCGGCCAGCCCGCTGGGGGAACTCAACAACCCCAAAGCACGTCCTTGTTTGGCAGCACAACACAACCGTCTGGGACGCAACCGCCGAACACGACCACCTCCTTGTTCGGACAACCAGCGGTTGGAACGCAACAACAGCAACAACAACAGCCTTCCACTTCGTTATTTGGTCAGCCTGCAGGCGCGTCGCAACAACCCCAAAACACGTTCGGAACGTCATTGTTTGGCAGCACGACCCAGGCAAATACGCCTGCAACGGGTCTATTTGGTTCCACGACGCAGACCCAGCCTGCGACGGCGGGCACGGGCCTATGGGGGAGCACGACCACACCTGCGACTGGTTTCGGCGCAAGCACGACGAACACCTTGTTTGGTGCGCAAAGACAACCATCGTGAGTAACCACCTCCATCTCCTACCGGCTCCGATGACTGACGCCAAGCCTATTTAATAGTTCCATGAGGTCCGCGATTTTGAAGCTACGGTCAATGTGAACATGGGGAAACTAACCACCATTTGTTCTCCTCAGCATTTCGCCCTCTCAGCCAACCGGGCCTGTTCTGTTCTCGAAAGCAACAAAATTCAACGACTTGCCAGAGGAGATTAGGAGGAAGTTTGAGAGCTTGGAGTAAGTGGTCATGTATACCACATGATACGCCTCCTCATCTCCACCCAGTGGACATATTCAGGGTCGCGTCCAAATAAGCAACGACCTCAAGCAACGAAAGCTCGGGCAAGAACCTACTAAAGGACAAGACCTCATTCGTGAGGTGCACAAGGTAGAGATCGTACTTTGTTCCTTTTTTCATTGATAAACTTGATGGTTTTCTCACTTTGTTAGGAACTGCTGAGCGTCGCTGCGACCATCCAATCCGACGCGCTCTTTACCAAGGATCTGAAAGAGAAGACGGATCAAGCCGTTCAAGATACGATCACTGCGACCCGCATCGTCGATGGCTTCAAAAACCCCCATCAACATGGGATCTACCTCAAAAATCATGCCTCGTTCCCACTCGAGTGCGTGTTCCTTCCTTTATTTTTTCCCCGATTCCGTTGCCCAAGGTTGCGAGTGATAATAAGAATGGGCGTCTCTGATGACGCGCTGCTCATTCTAGGTTCTTTACGCGTGTGACGAAACAAATGCAAGAGCGATTGCAATGGTACAAGAATACGATCGAGGTAGGCGTTTCGTTTCCCCGCGTGGCTTTTCCCCCGTTGAACGTGGTATCCGAAGCAAATCGAACGCAAATTGTCGTCGACCGCCGTTCAAGCCCAAGCTACCCCGCAAGGTCAGCCTGATGGTCCCCATTCACGTTTACGCCCTGACACTCCGGACCTAGTGATATCTTCCACGTTGCACACGCAACACGCCATCTTTGTCTCTCTTGCAGCCAAGACGGCCGCGATCGACGCCGAGCTACAAAAAGTCAAGGCGTTGTACACCCAGCTGTGGCGCGCTCAGACGGGGAGCATGCGCGATCCATTCAACGACCTCGACCGGGGGAGCGGGGGCGATTTTGGGATGGAGTCGTTGCACGGGACATGATGAGATGGACGTTCCAACGTAGAATTGTTCCCCTTTGTTGTTCGGCTTACTTGAGTAACACGCCCCCTTCGGGTTCGCTAGGATCGGTCACGAAACGACGAACATGGCCCACCAGTTTTGGAAAAACGATCAATGTCTTGCGACATGTACAGGCAGCGCATGATTCTGACACCGCACATTATAAATCCAAAAGTACGATCATCAAGAGGTCGTCAGGTCTACATAAATGACTCGAGAACGCCATTTTCCTTCGTGGCCTGCAACAGATCACTGTCACGTTCCGAATGCGTTCTGGCTCGCTTCGGCCTTTACAAACGCCTCGCATTCCACTCGACTCTTCTTGACATCCACCAGGTACAAGAAGAGCGTACTAAACATGCCTCTATTCGATGAGACCATCAGTAAGCGACGTTCCAGAGGAAACAAAAGGAACGTACAAGCCAAATAAGAATGCAAACGGCATGTTGTTGTTGTTTCCTGACGCCGTGATGATGGCAGACGATACGAGCGGCCCAATGAACGCAGACGTTTTCCCGACCTGAATCACGCGTGTTTAAAAGTGCAAGGTCGTGTCATACGTACGGAACTTTGTAAACGCTGCAACACGAGATAACACACCACCGAGAACAGAGCAAAGAAGAGGAACCTGTAAACGTTGGCAACATGTCAGGGTCCATGTAATGTCAGGTGGATGAGAGGGACGGGAATGAATGCGTCAAATCGTACATTTGAGAGAGAGGGGAGACTTCGCTGATCATCGTCTGGCTGTACGCATACCATGGACAAACCATGAGACCGTAAAACACTTGGTATAACCTACACACGAACCAGTGGTGAAATGAACACATCACATCATATGTAATAGTTCCTTACCATATTTCCCAAACATGCTTGAATCCAAATTTGTCGGTATGCACGCCTATGAGGCCCCACACAGTGAGAACCTAATCGTCGGTCAGAAGGACCCACGTCATGCAGGACCATTTTGACAAACCAATATCCAAAAGACATTGAAAGAAAGCATCTATAGAACTGTGTAGTAAACTTTTGCGCGGTTTAGTGTCTGACTTGCCTTTTTAGTTGGTATCTTGTATTTCTTCTGAACCAACCAGAAACCACTGTAGGTGCAAGACTCTTGAGCTAGCCGTGATCGGAAGTACGAAAAAGGAGGCTCACTAGATTCCGAGTGATTGGGTGACAATGCCAACAATCAATAGCAATGTTAGTTGTAGAGTAGAATATGTGACGACGCTATCCATATTCTTAGAGACAGCTGAATCTGAATACATCGTAACACACCTGTTCTGTAGGGTACCGATGACAGTACTGTAAGGGACAAGTTCATAAGATATACTGGAAATCTGGAAATGCTCGGAACATACACGGTGGTATTCAAGACGTCTCCCCTAGGAAATAAGAATATCAGTGAGACATGCTGAGAACACAAACGGATGACGTACATAAGGAAGTAGAAGATGAGGTATAGAAATGTTTGCTTGAGCCGCATGCATTCATGGATAGCAACATACGTCTGCCGGAACCCAACTGTCAAAAGGGAACTTCCAGGAGGAAGTGCCAACCCGGGTCGACGCTTCTCCAGGAAGAACCAAGGCAAAGCACAAAGCACTAACATTCGTGCCGTACCGTCAGCCATGTACTGAAAAGGTGATGGCTACTTACACCAAACTGCGCCTGAGAATGCAATTAGCACACTGAAAGCCTTCGTGTTATTCTCTGTGCTCTCCTCAACTTTCATCCCTTCGATAATACCCACCATGATGACAAGGATAAATATTTCACCGACAGAAGAAATAGTGAATGAGATGTTTGACACCCTATTTCTGGATAAGGACTCGAAAGCAGCATGGTCGTCCGCGCTGGGAAAATATAAGAGAGCGAAATATTACATTCTTGTAGGCTCACCTCTTCGTTCCTTGTTGGGCCTCTTCGGCCGATTCCTGAACTTCGGGAAGATGGTGGGTTAGACCCGGGAAAGCTGCTGTCCAAAATGTGAGGGCACCCTGCTTCAACATCAGAAATGAATGGAGGTGCATACTCGGGCATGTATACCTGGTACGTGATCACTGGTGTTCCAAAGAGTGAGCAGTGACCCATATCAGTCCCGGGAACAAACTCACGACCCAAGATATAGAGGACAACGCCCGCCTGCCATTTGGAGGGCTCATCGACACCAAGCCATGCAAAGGAAACCGCGACCGCGACGAACGTGAATATAATGGTGATATTGGGTCTCGGAGCGTGTTAGATATTTCCTCTGACAGCGAAATATGCAAAATCACCTCCACTGACCATAGTCAGCCCACGCGCCGATGACGACGAGTAAGATCGCTTGAATGGCAAAACTGATCCCGTTCGTGAGAAGAACGATAGAGTTGACTGTGAAAGCGGTTAATGGTGAACTTTTGATGTCGACGAACGATACGGACTATCTCTGATCCGTCCGAGGTACGGAAGGACGCAACCTGTACCACTGCCGCATGGGGAAGTGTATGGGGGCTGCGCAGGGTCGTAACCGGCAAGATAGAGCAAGTTCTGGAACTGGGAGGGGCCAAAGTTGAAGCCAGACAAGCCATTGTTTCCCTAAAGTCTCGTCAGCTAGGCTCAAACCCGAATGACGATGAGAACGCACGATGTAGTACAGATAGAAAGCCCAAAGCTCTTTACGAGATGTGCTGAATTCTCCTACTACAGCCCTTTCAGACTCCGCGGGCCTAGCAGCAACGACAGAATCATCGACTCGGAGATCGTCGTCGACCCCGTTCGGCTCCGAGTCAAAGCTGGAACGTTTGGATGGTTCAGGCTGCTCGTCTTTGAACGTGCCCATGGCTGTTTGGATCCAAGCACGATCCCACCGAGCGTGAGTACGATTTCTGTCACTACTATCATGAACAAACATGCTGCAACTTCAACGCCGATATGCAAGTCCAGGTCTATGACATCTCCACAGTTTTTGCAACTGCCTGTTTCTCCGATCCCTCCCCCTCACATATCCTTTCCTAGGCAAACCACTTGATGCTGTCGACGGAGACCATGAGATCACTCTTGCCGTAAGCAGCGTCAGAGCCTTGCCATATCACGCCATTTCAGCTTTGGTAACACGGCGCGACTCTATACCCATGCTCACCTCCAACCTCACCGTCAATGTTGCAGTTGGTGAATATCCACTGAACGGCTAACGCGACGTCCCAGCTGTAAGAGGATCGGCTCAGTTCATCACAAGGACCCAGGGTCTCGAGGACATACCATGAGGAAGTAGCTCTCATCCCGCTGGAGAGAGTCGAGCCACCGATACCTGCCGTTCCGGCCATGCAAAAGACAACATAGTCTTCGTTGACGACGCAATCGTTGTTACCAATCTTTCCGAGATAGTTGAAGCACGCGACCACGTCGTTAACCGCCGCAGTGTTGTACGTCTCACAGACGCCAGTGTCATTCGCTGACCGGGCACCTAGCAACGGTGAGTGTGTATGATCGGTGAGGGGCGGAGGGCCAGCGTCCTTACCGAGTGCCACAGGGTGCTTCATGGCATATAGTTCGGTAGAGGTGAGGTTGAGCGATGCCAGAGAGGGCATTCCCGGGCCCGGGATCACCTCTGGGACCGAGGATGTCGACGCGGGGACCGCGAGGACGATACTTGTGAGTGCGTTCAGCATGGTGGCGAACCTCAGGATCTTGTTGGACATTCTGCTCAGGTCCTTTCTAACAAGTCCCTGCTGGATCAATATCTGCCTCTGGCGTCTGCCTTTTAAACCTCGATCAGAAACGCCAGTGATCCTAGGTCACTAAATTCCACCGCGGAGAGTGCATGGTCAAGTATTTTTAGGTTCTTTTCCAGATGGCAAAGACATTGATTTAGGTAGATATATTGTTCGACTACGGGCTGTTGGGGAAACTCCTATAATGCGAGTCCTGCTGCCAGAACCGATTCTCGTCAGAGTCACAAGCACCCAGGACATGGTACTATTGATACCTCTTGAATTGCGACCCCAATAAGTCCTGATGAAGAAAAAACATTTTCATCAAGGTCCGCGTCCCTGCCATTCTCGAGGTCCCTGGGAGGAGCTATGTATCGTTGAAGTGGAACACCTCTAAGTTTCAGATATCAACCTCGGAGATGGAGGGTAATCGATTGCTAGGACAAGTAGATCATTGCATATCAATTTTGGAAGCGCTAGAAGGCGAGAATTGTGGCTGAGCACTTCTTATGACATCTCCTCCAGTCAAACCACTGAATGAACCTCCGCGCGTTTGCACCCGGTTTAATATTGGCGCGGGTTAGACCATTCCAACTGCAATGTATGTATAATAACTACTACATGAGATCCCCCTCTTACAATCTCATGGAAGTGTTGCTTGTTTTGAATCGGTTGTATCTTCGTCGTTTTGCGAAATATACTACCGACGGTACAAGGGACTGCCCCTTGCAGCATGTTCCAATCCAAACTCGCTGAAACACCGTACCCGCTTCTTGAGGCGCGTATACGAACCCTCTGGCCGTAGCTTGGAAAAGTATGTACTAACCGAGAAGGCAAAAGGAGGTTTGAAGCCTCAAACTTGGGGACCATGTCGTCTCAAGTGGTCAAATGAAACCACTTATGGCGCTTGTGGCAGAACAGTAGAAGTATCTTCCTGTTGGGACCGATAGTACGTCTTGGAAAGCTCGCCCGTGTGCGTGCACGCTAATGAGGTTTACACAGCTATGACCTTCGCGCCCATGCGTGAGTGGATACTCAATTTTTCCCCTTCTCCAAACGAACTTTCATTTGTGATCTCTATGAGTACGTATCCATAGGTCAAGGCTGGTATTGGAAATTTTATTACTTTGGATCATGTTGGTCTACGAAAGACACGCTTGAAGGTCCAAGGGTTGATGATGAAGTAGAATCTAGTACCGACAATCAGGAATAAACAAAAAGTACTACGCACCAGTGTGATGACAAGGATGTAACCATCTCTCCGATGGTCATTTCGCTCGGTATCTTCATCCCAGACTTCAGGAAGTTTCCACGTCGAGCTCCCGCCACTACCGAGACGGGCCAGGACGTAGCGCACCCTAACGAACTCGTTCACATCCTTCGCCTTCACCTCCGACTTCGCTGGTGAGGGTTGAGCTAGAGGCGACTCCTTTCGGAGCAGCTCTCGAACTTTCTCCATGATGCTATGTATTACCACATAACACTTCGGCGAACCTCTGTGGCCAGCAGCTGTGGTCATTTGAAAGATCTAAATATCTGCAGAACCGCCGGAGAAGTCGAGGTCCACCAGAAAAGAGTCGAAGAAAGGGACGCTGGACACATTGGGAACGTAATCTTTCTCGTTCCGGAGATCCGCCGGAATGTTTATGGGGTCAAAAGTGACCTGCGTTCGCTGAATCCATCCACTGTCGGAGCGTGGTTGAGTTAAACAAAACTTGGGGCTTGGGAGTCGCCGTGTGTCTGCAAGTTCATCTCCCGGAGAACCATGTGCCTGTAGAAGCGATTCCCGCAATAGCATGGTGAACAAATGGTTCGAAGGGGCACTGTCCTACAAGGTTTTGGCCTTTGGCACAGAGGAGAATAATGCAACCAATTCGCGTGCTTCACTCTCTTGTTCGGTGAAGAGTCGATCCGAGACATGCTTGCCGATGGACAAGGAAGTCTTCGGTCTCCCTGACATGATTAATAGAGAGGATGCAGTTGGAGTTACTTGTAGCTGGGTAGTACTTCTCTGCAGCTATCTCCCTACAACACCCCTCAACTTCTGGAATTTGATTAAGAGCGCGCTACCATGACGTTTCTCTACACTGCGGAAGTTTTTCAATACATATAGTGTGTCCCGAGGAATGGGTCTAAAGCGCGTGATGAGAGCGTCCAAAAGGATGTCAAAAGCCTGAGTTGCTGAGTCAAGAGCATCGTCTCCGTGTGTCGCCCGGGGAAGGTTAGGAGTCAAGAAACCCGAAAAGGTTATATTCCCACAACCCGAACTGTTATCTAATCTAATCTAGTTATGACGTCACTTGCTTCTAACCGTGTCACATATGTGAATCATTGCCATGTCCCGTTTATCTCGAACTACTATGGCCCATCACTGCCCGACTTTGTTAATGGAAATGT
>JBBPLP010000998.1:0-10164 GCA_038089875.1 Fistulinella prunicolor
TGAACTCCGAAGTAAAACTAAACAGAGTCCAAATAGACTGAAACTTTACCACGCCACATTGTGGCACTAAATGAAACTAAGTAAATCTGACTGACTGACAGCCTGACTGACTAATGTATCTAGTGTGACTGACTACTAAGTGTAGTGTGACTGACTATGTAATGGTATCTACTAAACTATGTAGAGTGCATGAAGCACATGCAACATCCAGTTCACCCAGGAATGCAGTATAGAGCACCAGCACACAGTCCGAGCATGCCCCCAGCAGAATGGAGTCGCAGAATGCGCCAATAGAGTCCTTTCAGAGCATATCACTGCAATGTTGAAGGAATCAGGACTTGCCATGGCATTTTGGGGCAAAGCCCTTGCTGCACTCGTCCATGTGTGGAACAGATACCCCACAGCTGCGCTTGACAACTCAACTCCTTACGAGTTATGGCATGGACACAAGCCAAATGTGTCCCACCTTCGTGTCTGGGGTTGCACTTCTTATGTGCACATACAGAAGGATAAGCGTGGAGCCCTGCACCCTCACTATAAGAAATGCATGTTTATTGGGTATCCTGATGGCTACAAAGGGTGGAAATTCTACAATCCCACCACAAAGCGAACAATCATCTCAGAATGTGCTGATTTTGATGAATGCACTCCAAACAGCCAGTTGAGTGCACAATCACCACTCCCAGCAACTCCACCCTTCATCCCCAATTCTACACCTTATTATCCGCCCATAGACACTGCAGATGACGCAGATGAGCATGATTCTACACCTCCTGGGATCCCTCATCCTGGGGGGGTGCCTGATCTTTCTGAGGATGATGATTCCAGGACACCTGTCCCAGCTCCTGCCCCTTTGTTACAGTTTGCTTGTACACTGCACACTTTTGGTACATATGATATAGTCAGTCATGGTACACTAAGTACAGTAGTCAGTCATACATGTCAGTTAGGTAATCAGTCATACTTAGTTACCATAGTTGGGTTGTGTGCCACAATGTGGCGTGGTAATGTTGTGTACTATTTGTGTACCGCTTCAGATGTAGTCTGGAGCTTGCTGTCTCTGTCCCTCAGATTCTGACAGTGAGCTCCAGGTGAGTCTAATCCATTCATAGTCGAATATATTAGATTCGGACAGTGAGCTCCAGTTGTGATTAATTCCAACTGTTGTCAGGAGAGATACTAGAGAGATCCAATGGCGCCTCCATAATCAATATTGTGCATGAAAGCGCGCTCATCTGGTGTTCTGGGACTCTGCTCCCAAGATAGACATAGTCCTGGTTCCATGGGTGTCGAAACAGGCTTAGAATCACCCATATTGAATCGAGAAAGCATATCAGTGCAGTATTGGTGCTGAGAAATGGTTAAGGACCGTTTGGAGTGATTTCTGTCAATTTTGATACCCAATATCTCAGTGGTTGGCCCCAGATCGCGCAATTTGAAGTGTTTGTGCAAATCCTCTATGGCCTGCTTGATAGCATGCTCAGACTTCGAAGCAAAGGTCATGTCGTCCACAAATACAGGGAGAATGATCCTGACATTGCCTCTGATGAACACATAGACAGCAGCATCTGAATATGTCTGGGTAAACCCCAAAGACTCGAGAGTGGTCCATATTTTGCGATTCCAGCAATTTCCACCCTGTTTGGTGCCATAGAGTGACTTCTGAAGCAAGCAGACGAGTTCCTTGGTGTTTCCCTCACCAAATCCCTCTGGCTGCTCCATGTAGACATCACAGTCCATTTCGCCATTGAGATAGGCATTGGAGATGTCCACAGACCAGAGATGGAGATCATGAATGGCAGCTAAGGCCAGGATGATGTGAAGAGTGGGTAATCACACAGTGGGGGCGAAGACCTCGAGGTATTCATATCCAGGATGCTGGGAGAAGCCTTGGACAACCAAATGACCCTTGTAGTGCTCAAAGGAGCCATTAGCTCGATATTTCTTGGTGAACACCCACTTAGATCCAATAACTGGACGATCTTTGGATCTGGGGATGAGTTTCCAGGTGCCATTAGCTTTGTGGGCTTCCAATTCATCTAAAGCAGCCTTTCTCCACTCAGCAGCCTCATCACCTCACAGTGCCTCCTTGTAAGACCTAAGATGAGCTGTATTTGCACTGAAACACTGTGCTGTATCAGCCTCTTCTTCATCTGAATCATCTGAGTCATGAGACAGCTGAGTAGGGCTAAGTTTCCACCATTCTCGAGGTGCTTGACATGTTCTGTGAGGTAGACAAGCCCCAATGCCAATAGGGCTTGGAATGGGCTCTGGAACAGCTGCAGGTGGTGGTGTTTCAGGCAGAGGTGTAGGCGCAGCAACAGGTGTCCTGGGATTGTCATCCTGCTCATCTGGAGGATCAGGCACCCCCCTAGGATGAGGAATCCCAGAAATGGGCACATCATCATCAATATCGCCATCTACAATGGGCACAGGGGCCACATAAGGAGTGGAAGTGGGAGTGGGAGTGTCAATAGGAGTTGAGGGGGTGGGTGGTGATGAATTATTGACTACAGGATCACAAGTGCTCCTTTCGTTGAAATTTGCCCTTTCTGAGATGATGGTGCACTTGGTGGTGGGATTATAGAATTTCCACCCTTTGTATCCATCTGGGTACCCAATAAAGATGCATTTTTCATAGTGAGGATGCAAGGCATCGCACTTGTCCTTCTGAATGTGTACATATGAAGTGCAACCCCAAACTCAAAGATGGGAAACATCTGGCTTCTTTCCATGCCAGAGTTCATATGGTGTGCAATTGTCGAGAGCAGCAGTGGGACATCTATTCCACACATGGATGAGTGCAGCAAGTGCTTCGCCCCAAAATGCCATTGCCAGGCCAGATTCCTTCAACATGGCTGTGATGCACTCAGATAAGACTCTATTTGCACGTTCAGCTACTCCATTCTGCTAAGGGCGAGCTCGGACTGTGTGCTGGCGTTCTATGCTGCACTCCTGTGTGAATTTGAGCATCTCATTGCTCATGTACTCCCCTCCCTTGTCATCTCGAAGAGTTTTGATGCACCCACCGCTCACTCTGGTTCTCTGCATATGCCTTAAACTGCTTAAAAGCATCAAAAACGTCTGATTTGGCACAAATTGGCAGTACAAATTGGAATCTGGTGTAATCATCGATGAAAGTGACCCAGTAGCGGAATCCAGAGAATGACTGGTATGAGACTGCATGTACATCAAAGTGAACGAGCTCCAGAGGTTGAGTAGCATGAGAATGAGAGGTTGGGAATGGATTTGCATGCATTTTGCCAGCTAGGCATGGTTCACAGATGGGATCAGATGCAGATTTGATGTCCAGCTTCATCCCAGTCACTAAGTCATGCTCCAGCAGTGATTTGACATCTGAAGAGTTGTGATGTGCAAAACAACGATGCCAGAGAGACAAGTCTAGAGGCACTGTTGTGGCAGCATGTGCATACTCAGTCACACACTCAGTGGTGCCATGCAGGAATGCAGCATTGTTGCTGTCAATGGTGGCGACAAAAAGCAGAGGTCCAGGAGGATGAGAGAAGGCCATATGAGTGGCATTGATGTTTACAATAATGGAGGAGTGACAGGTAAGATAGAGAACAGCCAGAGATTATTCCGCAGCTGTGGGACATGCAATACATTGCTAAACTCGACTGCTCTGCACCTCTTTCCCTCCACAAGTGGATGGAATACAACAGTGCCAACTCCAGCAGAATAGATGATGGTATTGTCTGCCAGCTTGATTGGGACATGTTTTGGAGTATAGTTGCGAATCCAGTGTCGATGAGGGGTCATATGGGATGTAGCACCTGAGTCAGCATTCCACTCATGCTCAGTGTCGAGTTGGAGTTGTGTGAAGGGATCTGAGGGGTCGGTAGAGCACAGACAAGCGTTTCCAGCGCGTTCGATGAGATTTGAAGCACCTGAGGTGGTCTGGGAGGTGGGTTGGTTCGAAAACATAGTTTTAGATGATGAGATGGGTGGATTGCAGCGAGCTAAGTGTGCAGGAAGCGACTAGACAAAGACTGTGTTATTTTCGTGAGACAAAAATAAGACAAGTGTAGTTTAGAGCGCAGGGCTCATAACCTGATAACAGTTGGAATAGGTCACAACTGGAGCTCACTGTCAGAAACTAATATATTCGACTATGGATGGGTTAGGCTTACCTGGAGTTCACTGTCAGAAACTGAGGGACAGAGACAGCAAGTTCCAGACTATATCTGAAGCAGTACACAAATAGTACACAACATTACCATGCCACATTGTGGCACACAACCCAACTATGGTAACTAAGTATGACTGATTGCCTGACTGACATGTATGTATGACTGACTACTTAGTGTACCATGACTGACTATATTATATGTACCAAAGTGTGCAGTGCACAAGCAAACTGTAACACCAGGTTGCCAAACATCCAGAGCACCATGGCAGAATGAAGCAGCTGGACCTCAGGTGATTCTATTCTGGCTAAGAGATGTGGTTGATGTAGGTGTTATTTCGCCACAATTTGTGCGCACTGCAGACATGCCAGCTGATCTGCTCACTAAGCCGCTGCCTAGAGCTAAAGTGCAGCAGTTCTGTGCACTAATGGAATTGTCACTATTTGGGGAAAGCTAGATTTGAGATGTGCAGAGTTGCACAAGCAGGGGGAAGTGTTACAGTTTGCTTGTACACTGCACACTTTGGTACATATTATATAGTCAGTCATGGTACACTAAGTAGTCAGTCATACATACATGTCAGTCAGGCAATCAGTCATACTTAGTTACCATAGTTGGGTTGTGTGCCACAATGTGGTGTGGTAATGTTGTGTACTATTTGTGTACCGCTTCAGATGTAGTCTGGAGCTTGCTGTCTCTGTCCCTCAGTTTCTGACAGTGAGCTCCAGGTAAGTCTAACCCATCCATAGTCGAATATATAAGTTTTTGACAGTGAGCTCCAGTTGTGATTAATTCCAACTGTTATCAATAGGATCAGGTGGGGATTTGCTGTCCATCTTCATGCCAGTGACTATATTGTGTTGGCTTTAGCTACTTGATTGCACACTTTGCACTTTTTCCCATTGTTTTCCATATTTAGACATTGCGCCACATTGTGTGGTGCATTGTTATTGTGTTGGATACTAAGCCACATATGTCAGACTAGTGATAAGGCTGGGTAGTCTAGTGGTTAAGACATTCCTAGTGCTGTTGGGAAATCCAAGGTTCAAGTCCTCATCTGGCCAGATTTTCCCTCTGAGTTCTCTTGCTGTTAATATATTGTTTGTTTTGCCCTATAGTTTATAGTTGGAGTTCTACAGTGAGTGCTTTCTTCAGTTTCTCACTGTGGACTCCAGGTATGCCTAGTTACCCTCGAAATAAACTAAGTTTCTCACTATGGACTCTAGCTGTCAAACAGTTACACTGAATGCACTGATTTCGATAAGAGAAGCACCCCACCAGCCACTTCCACCATGCACCCTGCCATTCACCCTGCTTCTGCTCCATCCACTCCTGCTCCCTATATTTTGCCTCTTACAGATTCTGCAGATGACAGCTCTCCTGATGAGGTGCAGATGCCTAAGATTCTTTCTCCTGGGGGGGCACCTGATCCTCCAGAGGAACAGGACAAAGAATTCAGAACGCCTGTTGCAGCTCCTGTACCATTGCCAGAGATGCCACCACCACCTGCTCCAGAGCCCACACCTAGCCCTATTGGCATTGGAGCTTGTCTGCCTCACAGGACATGCCAGCCTCCTTGCGAATGGTGGAAATTGAGTCCAGCCCAGCTTACAGATGACAATTCTAACTCAGACAATGAAGAAGCTGATTTGGCACATTGCTTTGGTGTAAACAGTGCATATCCTAGGTCATTTAGAGAGATGTTGAAAGGTGATGAGGCTGAGGACTGGAGATTGGCCACTTTGGATGAATTGGCTGCCCACAAGATGAACGGCACCTGGAAATTGGTTCCTCAACCCAAGGACAGGCCGGTCATTGGATCAAAGTTGGTTTTCACAAAGAAACATCATGGTGTGTTAAACAGCTGGATAATCACAGCTGGAGTCCACAGTGAGAAACTAAGTTTATTTCAAGTGTAACTAGGCATACCTGGAGTTCACAGTGAGAAACTGAAGAAAGCATTCACTGTGGAACTCCGACTATAAACTATAGGGCGAAACAAACAATAACAATGCACCACACAATGTGGTGCAATATCTAAATGTGGAAAACAATGGGAAAAAGTGCAAAGTGCACAATCAAGTAGCTAAAGTCAACACTCCCCCCTGATTGCGCATCTTTACACAATTGAATGACAGGAAAGCAAAAAGAAATACTAACTCAATCCAAATGGTGAAAGTCCAAGAATTGAACAGAAATGCTGCACTTTGGCACGAGGAAGTGCTTTAGTGAGCAAATCAGCTGGCATATCAGCTGTAGGAACAAAACACGGAGAAATAACACCTTGATCCACAACATCACAAAGCCAAAACCATCTCAAGTCCAACTGCTTCATATGTCCATGGTGTTCTGGATGCTTGGCCACCTGAATTGTGGACTGATTGTCCATATGAAGCACAGAATGTAGAGTGCATGAAGCACATGTAACAATAGCCTCATTCATATCTGCTGCCTTGAGGATAGCATGCAATCTGATGGAACTCTATAAAATATTTCATCTACAACCTTGATGGTTATAGTTGTTGATCGATAGATCTGATGTACACATGTAAAAATGGTAGAGTAGTATATAAACCCTCCCAGTTCAAGGCTGGTTTCCCCAGTCTTATTCTCTTAGAGTTTTCCCATTAAGACAATGACTTAATATTACCCACTGGTGAGTCCTTGGAGGCAGTGGACTCAGTGTCAAAGAAGGAAATTAAGGGACAAAATCAAAGTGGGCTGAAAGCTGTAATGTTGAATTACACTTCATGGATGGCTAGTCTTAAAGTTATGTAGAAGCATATCTTACTGTATTTGTTAAAAACATTATTCATGATATATGAGTGCATATCACCATTGCCAGAGAGCTATTTTCCAAATCATTAATTAATTTGCTGAGATTTGAGAAGCAATCAATAGAATAATAATGTCCAATTTCAGTAAATACTTCTTTTACTGAAAAATAATATCTCTTATCCTATTTGTGAGGCATAGCTCACTGTGAGGGCATGAGATAGTGAAAATAGATTCAGACTACACCTAGGTGGTGCTGAAATATCACCAAACTTATTTGCACAATTGCAAGTAAAACATCTGGTACATGTTAGGGAGCATATTTACATTACTGGTACAGAAATGCTTCAATGTGAGCATCACAATGTCTTGAGGAGTAAATGTAACACAGTGGACTCCATAGTTTAAAGTGCACACTCTTGTTACTTGTTTGAGGTCAGTCTTGCTGAGGGGTCAGCTTGATGTCAGTGTCAGCATCATATCTACATGTATATACATAAAAGCCAGTATTCGGGGCAGGTAAAGTAGGTATGGCAAAGGAAGTGGTGATGAATGAAGTGAGTCATCAAAATAATGTGATGGAATAACAAAGAAAGATGACTCATTGGAAAGTAAGCAATAATAAGTAAGCAATGACATGTACCCTTAGTAATACAGCTGCGTTTGAGTAAGTGCTATATAAGCAAGTATGAGCAAGCAAGAATAAAGTAAGAAATAAATGGCCTAAGTGGGGCTTGAACAGTGAGGGTGACACATGTTAGATACATAAAAAGAATAGGGACATAGAAAGGAAATGTAACACAACCTAGTTTGTTCCACTTGAAGAGGCTGCCTATCACCTGTTTGCATATGTTGTGTCACATCCATAACTTTCTAGTCACCTCTGACCTCTCTCTGCCACTATATCCAACTATCTCTGACTCTTTCTTGCCCACTATATATCTCTGCACCTTTAGACCTCTTTCTCCACTCTCTGACCTTTGTACATTCCAGTTACATTATTCCCTTGTTCTCCTTTTTTTTCTAGTCTCACTTTATAGATACTTCTGATCCTGTGCTCATACAGCCCTGCTTCTGGTTATGTTCCCTTCCTGTACATTCTTGTCTCCATTCTCCAGCTCTGCTTATTTAGTAGTATTCCATCTTACTCATGGATGCTGCTCTGACTTACTAATGCTACTTTAGCCTGTTATCAACTTATGCAGAACTCCAATCCTAAAGTCCTCTCTGCTTTGTCTTTTCATTCTTCTGCTCCTCTGAAATACTGAGACAAATCATCAAGTAGTTCAGCAAGGGCACAGCACTCCACTCTGAGTCACTGAAGCTAAGTCCCACCAGTTTGACAATTCTGATAAGCATCGGAGTTAGGACTGGAGTTCAACCAGCCTTAACATGTTGAGCTTGAGGTCATATACCAGGAGGAGAGTGTGGGCAAAGTCAAGGTTAATGTCCTGAAGCTTGGAAAACTTGTTGCATACATTGAGTGACACATAAAGCATATCTACCTTCACCATCAGTCAATTATATGTGTGCTTTATAGTATATTGTTAAAGGCAGCTTGCTTCTTGATTATGGCCTTTGCAGCTTGGATAGCCCTGTCAGTGTTATCAATATTAGCCTGGAGAGCCAAAACAGTGTTAAGTTCTTTTGTTAAGTGTGTGGGAGTGTCTGAACTATATATTACTTCTGATTAACATTCCATTAATTGACAACTTATATGCTTTAATAAGAGGTTGTGACTTCTTTTGAGAAGCTCACTGTTTTTGCAGTTCATTAAATGGAATGCTATATTGGTCAAGATCATCTGATGCCATGTTTCCTTGGTCCTGTGCCCTGTAATGATGGTGGCATTGATCCAATCACCAAGCTTTATTTGCATCTCACTGCCAACTGCTGTAGCTGGATGATCAATTAGCCAGATCTAGCACTGTCATTGCAAAATTACATTTGATAACCATTTGAGTTAGGTTATAATTGTTGAAACTCTCACCAAAGAGGAGTATTTAATCCCAATAAGTGTCACATGCATGACTTTCTAGTCATCTCTGATATCCTCTGCTCCCTTTATCTGACCTTCTCTGACTCTATTTCACCCACTATATATCTCTGCACCTTTGGACCTCTTTCTCTGTTCTCTGACCTTTGTACCTTCTAGTTATGTTATGACCTTGTTCTCCTTTTGTCTTAGTCCTGCTTGTAGATACATTCCAATCCTATGCTTGCACAGCTCTAGCTTCACTTAGGTTTCCTCTCTGTATATTCTTGTCTCCATTTTCTGGCTCTGCTTATTTAATATTCCATCTTACTTACATATGGACACAGCTTTGCCTTACTAATGCTATATTCAATCCTCCATACATATATAAACTCATAGATACTCTGCCATATACTTTAGCCTATTATCAACTTATGCAGAACTTCAATTCTAATCTGTCCTCTGCTTTGTTCTTGCTCTTCTACTTCTCTGAAATACCAGGACAAACACTGAACATTTCAGCAAGAGTGCAGTGCTCTGCTTTAAGTTGCTAAAGCTGAGTTCCACCAGTCCAACAACTCCAATAAGCATTGGAATTAAGACCAGAGTTTGACTGGGTGTCATATGTGTGATTTCTAGTAATCTCTGACATCCTTTGCTCCTATTTTCCAACCTTCTCTGACTCCTATTTGCCAATTATGTATCTCTGAACCTTCAGACATTCTCCTCTGCTCTCTGACATCTGTACATTCTACTTATGTATGTTACATTCTTGTTCTCTTTTTGTATTAGTCTCCATTTCAGGTACATTCCAATCCTGTGCTCACACAGCTCTGCTCTCTGGCTACATACCTTTTCTGTCTTACTCATGTCTCCATTCTCCAGCTCCACTTATTTAGTATTCCATCTTCCTCATGGACACTGCTCCAACTTACTAATGTGATATCTGCACTCCATATATAAACTCATAGTTACTCTGCTATGTATTTTAGCCTGTTATCAACTTATGCAAAACTCTAATCCTCATCTATTTTTTGCTTTGTCTTTTCATTCGTCCACTCCTTCTAAATACCAGGACAAAACACCAGGTAGTTTAGCAAGGGCACAGCACTCTGCTCTGAGTCACTGAAGCCGAGTCCCACCAATCTAACAACTCCGATTAGCATTGGAGTTAAGACTGGAGTTCGACTGACCATAACACTGGGCTTAATCATGTGTAACCAAAGGTATTCCATGCCTTTGCTATCAGACAATCCCAAGCTGACT
>JBBPLP010000999.1:0-10155 GCA_038089875.1 Fistulinella prunicolor
GGGCCTCTGTGGCTGCTTTCTCCTTTGCGGCCTGAATCCGATTCAGTCACTCGCCGGTACAAAGAGCGACAATGCGATACGTACGGCTTCATAAGCAGCGGGTACGGTGGTAGGCACAATGACAGCACCACGAGCTACCCATTTCCGGTCACGGAGCTCGATCACATCCTAAAAAGTGGATAAGGAAGAGCACAAATAACACGCGAAAATCGGTCGTTACCTGGAGCATGAACTGCATACGTAGGCTAACATTGAGGCTCTTGCAAAGCTCCTTCATCCGCGTAAAGTACACATCCATATGGACCCTTGCCTTGGGGACATCAAGTAGCTGGCCGACTGTTTTCAGCAACTGGCATAGACTCTCAATCTCTTCCTCTTCGGGATTCTCAACCCTGCCAAGAAGTTTCTTGACACATTCGTGCATGATGCGTTCCGTGAGCATGGAGAGCTTGAAGAGTTCACCAATAAACTTGATGGGACCAAGTCTTGCTTTTTGAGCCGCATAGTATTCATACGAATAGCGCTCGCTCTCCTCGCCCTTCTTGTTAACAGCCTTGACGGCTTGGTCGTCACGCTCAAAGACTTCCTGACAGAAATTGAGAAGATACTTTCTGAAGAGCTGACCACCAGCGATAGGCTTTCCCTCCGAATTCCTGATGCCATCGTCCCGAACCTCGGGATTCATCATCTCCATCATCTTCCTACATAAGCGCGCATACATTTCGCTCCCTGCGGCATCGTCCGTTGCCTTCTCGAAAACAAGCCTGGTGATCCGGATAAGCGTCCGGCCGTCCTTCTCGTTCTCGTTCTTGTTCGCCCAGGCGATGATTTGGTCGGAGATAGAGTCGAAGTTTTCCATGGTAAGCTTATTGAGGAGGGATCTGACTTTACGATCCACGGGCTCAGGGGAATCAGTGTTGGCGACACTTGGCTTGTGAACAGTACTTGCCGCAGCCCAACGACTTGCAGACATCTCGAGGGGAGCAATGGACTTGAGGGCTGCCCCGAGCATAGGCACAGTACCAGGAGGACCGAAACGTGATCCTTCGCCTTGCTGAGAAGGAGCAACCTTGTTCGCATCAGTGCGCTTATCGTGGCGTCTACTTCGGGTACGCTTGCTGCCCATAGAGCGCCCACCTGGATCACCCTGAGAACGCGTGCCAGTCGACATGAGATAGCGCTCCTCGTTCGTAAGCTTGCTCGTTGGGGTGGAGAACTGGCCCATAGAGAAAGGACCAGAAACACCACATGGCTTCACGCTGAAGCCCGGAGAGATCCCGAGTCCAACTGAACTCTGACGAGCAGTCGGCGTCATTGCACTGGCCGGCTGGCGATGGCGCCCTGAACCACCACGAGCCATGTTGAATGCCGACTGATCGACCGGTTCAATGCCCAGGATGTCCAATGGCGGAAGGTGAGGGGGCTTCTCCTTGCAAATCTGCATAAATTGCATAAGGAAGTCGCGATCGTACCTGTCGAAATATGAATAAACCGAGAAAGAAGGACGAGGGAAATGTTCAAATACCTAAACTTGCCGTCCTTCGCATCCTTGTTGAGGTCCTCCCTTGGGCTTCTAACTCCTTCAGGGTACTCGATATCCTGTAGTCTCTCGATATTTCTCGCCGTTGCCAACGCAGAAAGAGGAGGAACGGACACATCCCTCTTCGCCGCATTTATCCACAAGGCCTCCTTCAAACCTTTCGGGGGCTTGGCAGTAGGACCACCGTGGACCTGAGATTCCAGAATTTCTCCGTTTTTGATAACCTCACCTTCTTCTGGCTCGTGTTTCTGAGTTCCTTCTTGCCGCCGTTCCCCAGCTCGCCGCTCAGCGCGTTCTTGTTCCTCTTTGTCCTTCTCAGCCTTCCTCCGCTCCTCCTCAAGCCTGGTTTCCTCCTCCTTTCGTATCCGTTTCTTCCCCTGAAGTTGTAAACGTTCTTTTTCCACCTCTTCCTTCCGCATCCGCTCCTTCGCCTCTTCCCCCTCTCTTTGCTCGGCTTCCTCTTCCTCAGCCCGCTTACCTTTCCCCTTTGCGCGTTCTTTAGCGTCTTTCTTCCCCGGCCCTAGTTGTGCCCGCTCTTCCCCCTTCCTTTTCGACTTCTCATTCTCAATTCTAACAGATGCTGTGTGGCGGTTGGTCGTCACTGGCGATGGTGGCGGGATCGGTGTGGTTGGTGACTTTAGACGATGTTTCTTCAACGCTCCTCGGTTAACCTCCATACCACCATCTTCATTTATTATCGCGATTGCTTTAGGTGGGTGGGAAGTGGGAACGGACATGGAGGCATTAGTGTTGAAGGCACGGACAGAAGGAACAATAGTAGATGATGGTGTGGGAGAAAGCGATGAAATACCGATGCTACTCGAAGACTGGTGGGTATGTGAGGGTGGTGGTTGCGGTGTATGTGGTAGGTGCGGAACAGCGTGCGATATGGTAGGAATGCCAGGAGGTAAACTGGGAGGCAGATTTCGAGGTGATAAAGGCATGGTGGAATGAGGTGGACCCTGTGTGGCTGGTGCACTATGTGGAGGATGCGGAAGTTGTTGGTGCATGGGTCAACCCACTGATAACCTCGCCTGCAACAGGAGGCTAGAGCCTGTTTGTGGCCCCACTGACGCGTAGCCCCAACACCGTCCGCAGCCCACCAACACATCTTCAGCCCAGCAGCCTTGTTTGGAACCCAAGCGACGCATCCTAATGACAACCATCGTGTCACTGACGCTCTCGCAGTCTACTACTAACCGTCCTTTTTCTTGATGATTGTGCTAACTGTGTTTGTACAATACACACGATGTGATCGTTAACGGAGGCGTGGGCAAGATGCCACATATCCCACGAGATCGCCGCGGTTGGCTGAAGAGTGAACACCTCAAAGATAGACGATCACAAAGGCCGAGTTGCCCGTGCTCTGCTCCATTTAATAAACAAACTTTGGGACAATGCAGCTGAATACCAAGTAATGGCTTCATTATATCGTTGTGCGTCTACTCCGTATCTCCAGAATGCTCAAACTTTCCGCAGAAACATAGTTTAAATCTAGGAGAGAATAATCACTTGGATATCTCTGCATGACACGCGGAACATCTTACTGGAAACCCATTGTGCATGCTCATAATGCGTGCCTATTTCCTCGGCCAATTCATTCACCATTAGATAAACCACAAATCTTGGAGCCGTAACCTCCAAACTAGCCAGTGTGAGAGTCAAGGCATTTTACGCCAGCTATCGGCCAACACTGACTTTGCCCACTCTCTAAAGAGGGAGTCATGGGCATTGCCGAATTGAAAGTTACGTGGAGCGTCACCGTTTAATTGTGCTGAGCGAGCCGAGTAGGGAACGTCGAAGATCCAGTGGTCGAAACAGAAACGGGAGGTTTACTAGATGACGGTTGTGAAGATGCAGAGGAAGAACCCTGGAATAGCTTGGTAACGTCGGCTTTGTTGAACACGGGTTTTGTCGGAGCGGAAGTCGTTGATGGTAACGTGCTGGGCGTAACAGATGGCGGCGTCACGTTTGAGGAGGTCGGTCGAGCAGGGAGCTTCGAAGGCCCAGTGGTCGAAACAGAGGCGGGAGTTTTACCATTAACATGGGTAGATGGGGTAGCAGGCACAGATCCGAAGGACTCTGCACTTTCGGTTTTGACCACGGCTGTGGCTGCCGGTAAAGATGAGAAAGGAGAAGAAAGGTCGTCTATGGAACCAAACGTGACGACAGAACCTAAAGTCAAGGGTAAGGGTAGAGAAGAAAAAAGCAAGATTACATATGACGATGCACCTCCTTGTCTGACAGCGGCCACGTTACTTCGGGGGACACTGACACCTTCTTTTATTGGCACGCCCTGGCGTAACGCACTTGGACGGCGGGAATGAGAAATAGTTCTCGGAGAAGCTACAGAATCGCTAATTGGCGGGGCGCCCTTGGCCCAAGCCGATTGCGATGGAAGCAGTGTTGGAGTCGTTGCTGATGCAATCTTAGCTTTGCTCATTCTGAGGAGGAGCACTAGGAAGATCGGAGGGCGGATTAACGACATAGATGTCAAGAGAATACTCGAATGGAAAGAAAAGAAACGTACGAATTTCGATGGACTGTATGCTAGGAGATATCTGATTATCAGTGGTGTTCAAAGTGGCATTACTAACTTCGGCGCAAGTTCGGCAAGGCAGACTCACTCGGCCGGATCCGAGCGGAGTTCTAAAATAAATTGCATACGACTTAGGCCTCTTCACCGATCTTCGACATCGACACCAGCCTCAAGAGAAAACTAGCACGATGGTGAGTGAACAGCGAACATTCAAAGCTGCGTCTCGGAATTCTTTGGCACCGACACGTCCATAAATATTCAGTTGCGGCGAGATGGATGGCAAGTACATGTCCTGGATGAAGCCGTGCACCTAACCAACCTTCTTCATCGTAGTCGGTTCAGCAATGCATGGTCGTATATGACTACGAAAGCTGAGTCTTACGACGAGGACGCTTTCGTTTGATTGCTGGACTCGCTCAATTCTGAGCAGAGTGCTAGAGCTCCGAGGCACAATGGCGATCGCTTCCGTCCGTCCCTGTGATGAACGTGCGACTGACCCTGTTCTCGTCTCAATGACCAGCCCCCTAAAGCCAAACCCGGTTCCAGCAAGAAACCCGCCCCCGCACCTGGCTCTGCCAACAAGGGTGCCAAGTCCACGAAAAACCCTCTCTTCGAGGCGAGGCCCCGTAACTTTGGTATCGGTGCGTCTCTCCACTCGTTCCGATATGCCAGATTGTTGATCGGTTTTCTAGGTCAAGACGTTCGTCCCAAAACCGACTTGACCCGCTTCGTCAAGTGGCCCGAATACATTCGTCTTCAGCGCCAAAAAGTCATTCTCAGCCAGCGTCTCAAAGTGCCTCCTGCTATCGCCCAATTTTCGCACACCTTGGACAAGAACACGGCCACTCAACTCTTCAAGCTTCTCAACAAGTATGTCCACATGTCGTCGCCCCCTGACGGTTTCTTATTGGCCATGTAGGTACCGTCCTGAGACCAAGGGGGAGAAGAAGGAACGTCTCGAAACCATTGCCAAGGCTACTGCCGAACAAAAGGAGGCGGCTAAGGAGAAGAAGCCACTCTTTGTGAAATACGGTCTCAACCACATTGTTGCCCTCATCGAAGCCAAGAAAGCTTCTCTTGTCGTCATTGCACATGATGTAGACCCCATCGAACTCGTCGTCTTCCTCCCGGCTCTCTGTCGTAAAATGGGCATCCCTTATGTCATCGTCAAGGGCAAGGCTCGTCTCGGCACGGTCGTTCACAAGAAGACCGCTGCTGTCTTGGCCCTCCAGGATGTCAAGAGCGAGGACCAGCGAGAGCTTGCCACTCTGATAAGTGCCGCCAAAGCCAACTTGTGAGTTATATCATGCACTGGTAGTCCGTATGATTCTGATGATATCATTTCCCACAGCTCTGACAAGTACGAAGAACAGCGTCGCCAGTGGGGTGGTGGTATCCGCGGTTACAAGTCTACCCAGATGTTCAAGAAACGGGCCAAGGCCGCTGGCCAGAACCCCAACGCGCCTGCTCTCGGGAAGCTCTAAAATGGTCTTTGTGTTTGCATGTTGGCTTGTGCTATGGTTGTTGATGTGTTAGGGTATGCCCTACGCACTAGGGCCAATGCATGGTTATCAAGTGAAATAGTGCCATTGAGTCGCACATCGACGGCCCCGAGTCTATTTCTGATTCAGATCTCTGCGTGTGGGGGTTGTGCGTTCCATGGCTGTAGTCCCACTGCAAGCAAATTCAATCAAATGAGTGTCGCGAAGGAAATACTTGTCTTTAACTTGCGTTGTGCGTATGAAGGGAAACTGTAAACTGTATACGAAAAATGTATATGGCAAGTTCATTGGCGTTAACATTAGCCTCGGGAGAAATGTTGTGAGCCTGGCACGGTTGCCACTGGCATGCCTGCTGTGCTTCGTATCATAGTGAGCACCCCGTGTCCAACCCAGTTCATTGTCTCATCTACGTATCATAAATAGTAAACTACGTGCCAAAGGGAAGGTTCAATACTAAGGTACCCCTGATCCGCAGGCATCTAGGCAACGCGTTCAAGATGGAAACTTGAAGACAAGGTTGGTCATGATAAGCTCACCGCCAGTTCGAGCCCTCAAATGTGTAGCCAGCGTTGTGGTGTCCAAGGTGAGTGGCGATCCTGATGTGTCGGTCAATAGAATCCAGTGATTGATCGAAAGGTGTTAACTCGCCATAACCGGCCCAAGGTGAGGGCTCTTAGGGGCACAAAGTCGACAGCGAACCCCAAAGGCCCCACTGGCACCTCGCGCCAGTGATGGTGGGTTCACTCATGCTGGAAATCAAACGTGCGGTGCGTTATAGATACTTATCAGTGGGCGAATAAGACCGTGCTTCTTACATGGCACCTCATCCTGTGACCACCAGGTCGGATGAGAGGCCCGCACTTGAGAGCAGAGTCTACAACGGGTCGAATCCCAAAGACCTCACCGGCACCTCGCGCCAGTGATGGTGGGTCCACTTATCTGTGAGCGAAATAAGACCGTGGTTCTTACACACCTGATCCTGCCAGTGTGACCACATGTTTTACGCCAGGTCGGATTCAAGGCAGGATGGTCCCACAATCCTGCGCTTCCCCTTGCTGCGTGATCGTCTCTGTTCAGAAATGGTGCGGGCGAGTGCATATATAAGGTCCTCGAGATGACCCCACTCGACACTCTCGTTTGAATTCGTCTCCCATGAACCTCAGATCTCTCGTTGCCCTCACTCTCATCGCTGCCCCCACTGCGTTTGCCGGACCGCTGGCGTACGGCTTGTGCCAGACAGGTGTGCCTCTTCCTCTATCACGTTGCACTTTGTACTTACTCTTGGCAAGGCTGCAATACTCTCGCAGTTGCGTGTTATGCTGGTGCCGGGTTCACCTTTGGGGTGACCATCGTCGCGGCACCCCCCGCTATCATGGGGTGCAACGCGGGCTTGGGTACTTGTATGGCCGCATGCGCTGCTACAGCACTCTTGGCCCCAATTCCCTAAAGTGGCTGGGTACTCGTTGTGGTGTGTATTTTGTTTGTCTGCTACATCCATATCATGGTCATTTCAGTGTCACCTTCGAACCAGCTGATCGTCTCGGTTACGAGACAAGAGTTCTGCGTGTTGTATTAGTAGTGTTTTCTTCTGTGGGTGCAAGCTGGTATTGTACCCATGACCCATGGATTCCAATCTGCGCCATCACTCGTCATGCATAGTTAGTTGTTCCGGATTGATAGTCCTGGTCGTGGTATATAAACCTCAACCGTTGCTCGTGTACATCATCGTCTTTGTCTCATGTCGCAGTCGCTCTGTTCCAACATCAAATTGAGTTGTAAAGTGATGTAATCGTCGCTAAAGGCCGATAACATCGAATACTCGTCGCGACATTCTGTGGCACACACGCTGACTATTGACTATTGCAGGTGATCCCGATATTTGTGCTTTCATTGCGGGCAAGCAAGATCTTTTGGCTCGCTTCATACGTTCCGTTACACCTACCGCCGCCGCTCACAAATTCGAGATGAACTTGTTGCACATTTTCTACGATGTCGGTGGTCCCATCGCGTTTAATCTGGAAAGAAGTATTTACCTCAATCTGCGGTACTTTGAGGAGTGGCGTGAGCATAATTATCTCTGCTATTCTGCTACTAATTAGGCTGATGAACGACGATAGACGACGGGGATGTAAGGAATGGCCATATACGACGAGCACAATCGTCATGGTACGCTTCATTTCACTTCTATTCCCATGTCTGGCTGACCGGGCTTTCCATGACGCAAGGTTCTTCGTGCTTGCTCATGAGATCGCCCACAACCTCATCCCTGTGCATGACTCTGCACGAATTCTGGTTTTCGGCGATCTGCGAAGACCATATTGGTGATTTTTTGCGGCTACGGCCTCTGATGTAGAGAAGCTTGCCACTCTGTAGAGAGTACTACAAACATTTGTGTTCTATAATTTATACATCTCCACGAATGTAGCGAGAATTCGTGATCACTTGGCTAAAACAGAAAGTGAAAATTGTTCAGTGATGACAGCACGAACTATGAGGCGAGCTCAGATTATCATACAACTTCGGGGAATGTAGTGTTCATCGCAAACAATGAGATTTAGAATGTACATACCGTACTATGTGCCCAAGACTGGCGAGCATCCAGGACTTGTTGGAATGGCCGTCTGGGACAAGTTCCAAAGCATCTTCGATGGTGGAAATTGGCCTAGCGAGGTCGGCGACATCTTCGTATGTACGAAACGTACGCGGAGTGCGTCACCGAGCAGGCGAGCATCAAGGGCTTGTTGTGATAGCCGTCTAGGACACGCTGCGCAGCACTCGTGATCATGGAAATCGAGTTGTCGAGGTCGGCGACACCTCGTTGTAGGAAACGAGACAGGCGAGGATCCAGGGCTTGTGGGGATAGTGATTCGGCGGGCAGCATCCTCGATCATGGATATTGATCTGTCGAGGTTGACAATATCCCTTCCCTGTACAAAACTTGCACGTAGTGCATCACATGAGGCGAAGATCTCGGGCTTGTTGAAATGGCTCTCGAGGGCAACGTTTGCGACGTCCTCGGTTGTAGACATGGTGTCCTGGAGGTCGGCGAACCCAACCTGTGCGAAACGTACGCATGGTGCGTTATCGAGAGAGGCGATCGTGAGTTCATCAAAACGAGTATCTGGAAACAGTTCCACCGTGTCTCTGGCCATGGGAATTGAGCCCTTGAGGTAGGTGAGCATCGCCAGACCGTACAAAATGCATACGTATTGCGTTATCAAAGGAGGCGAGGATCCAGGGCTTAGATCTACAGCATCCTCGATCATGTTAATTGACCCGGCGGGTGACATCACCTCGTCGTACACAGCGTGTACGGATTGCGTTGCCCAGACGGGTGAGCATCCAAGAGTTGTCGAGATAGCCGTCGGGGGAGGCGTTGTCGATAATGGAAATTGAGCTCTTGAGGCCGGCGAGAGTATCAATCTTAAGCAGCTGTATTGCACGACGACCTCAAACGAAGTGCTCCCAAGCCATATCTCGTGCAGGTCTCGTCTTCTCCGACTAGCCATCTAATACACATGAGTGGATTCGCTCAAAGGAGGGTTGCGACAGAGTCCACGAAGCTGCTTCGTTGCGGCATCTCCTCAAGTCAGCTTGCTCATACGAACATGCACAGCACCATCTTTATCTCCCCTGGCTCCGGGAAAAAACTTGTGGTTGACCAGTGTTTGACACCAGGTGTGTATCGATGCATGTGCATCGAACTAAAGGTCTGAATTGAACTTCAGCGACCCTACGTATATGATGATGATGTACCACCTCCGTCCACATCATTCTCCTTGTACCGACCAGCTGACACCACAGCCGCAGCCACCTTTTGCCTGTGGGTTTCCGGTGACGCGGAATGAGCTCCCAATGAGTTCGGTGGCAAAGTCAATCGTGGCGCCATTGATCATAGGAAGGGTGACAGCGTCGACGTAAACATTCGAGGGACGGACGTCGGGATGGGTGAGATGACTAAGGAAATGAAAGGGGGTAAGTGCGAACAAAGAGAGATGCGCGAGGAGACACACTAGTCTTCTGGCGCGCGCGTCGTGGCTAGTTGGAACTTGTATTGATAACCATGACATCCGCCCGACTCGACGGAGATGTGCAAGGCAACATTGGGGTTGGCTTCGCGGGAGGCGAGACGCTGGAGTTGCTGTAGATGAGGTCAGTACTCGTCGCCTCTGGATGGTGGATACAAACCTCTGCGGCACGTGTGGTGAGGAGGACGTGAACATGATCTGGTGGGACGAGCTCGGCGTCGAGTTCCTGTGCGTCTAGATCGGCGGGGGTCGGGGACGTGAGTAAGACGCTGCGTAATTTGGGTATGTCGGACGTCGTTGACTGGGCACGGCGTGCGTGTATCGTAGGACTGGGCCAAGTCCTGAGAGGTGCAGCGAGTCTCGGAATTCGGGTCGCATGACGTCGCAATACAGCGAGGCCGTTCATGGTTACAAGCGGAATAGCAGTAACCCTAACCCCAAGCGACTACTCACCTTTCAATCTCCGATTCAACCTTCCGACCAGTGACGAGCGAATTGACCAACGCTCGACGTCAGCAACGGTACCCTCAAGACAACACCAACGTG
>JBBPLP010001000.1:0-10133 GCA_038089875.1 Fistulinella prunicolor
ACCAAGGATAGAGTCAAGGGCGCAGCGCTCCGCTACAAGTCGCTGAAGCCAAGTCCTACACGTCCGCAGCTCCGATAAGCGTCGGAGTTAGACCGGAGTTGACCCGGCCTTAACAGGGACTCAGAGATACGAGGACCAGAGGGAATGATGTATGAGCTAGATTCTGGTAGGTCTAACTTAGGGTACATCGAGGGTATCGATAGGTTTATATACGAGGAGCCATAGTTCAGGGCAGGCGAAGTAGGTATAAAAAGGGAAGTGGTGATGAATGAAGTGAGTCATCAAAAGAATGTGATGGAATCATGAAGAACGATGACTCATTGGAAAGTAAGCGTAAATGAGTAAGCGGTGACACATACCCTTAGTAATACAGCTGCGCATGAGTAAGTGCTAAATAAGCAAGAGTGTGTAAGCAAGAATGTGATGGAAAAAAGGGGGCCTAAGCGGGGCTCGAACAGCAAAGGCTATGAGTGTCAGAGGAAAAGAATAGGGGCATAAAGAGGAAACGTAACACAGAGATGGCCTGAGGAGCCTACTGAATTGTGTGCCTCAGAAGCAGGGAGCAGGTAAGTTGTTGAGGGTGCTGATAAATCATTTGGGATGCTGGTGGGCTGTGGTGAGCACACTGTTGGTGTGAGATGCTGGGAGGTAACTTGATTACACTGCACAAGCAAGGTGTGGAATGTCAAGTTGCCAGCAAGCCTGACAGACAAGATTGAGAATGGTGTTGAAGATGCTGGACATGACCAGTGTGATCACAACAACAATGCAATGCATACTATTCCTGTAGCACAGAGGAACATGCCGAAGTATGCTGAATATAACAAAGTCATATCAGCGTTGAGATTGATTCAATAACAAACTGAACAACTTGCCTGAACCCTAAAAAGCCACCTGACAAAGCTGCGAAGTGACTGGATGAATTCCAAAGCATCAAGCTCAAAGGGGAGCAAATTGAGCCAGAAGTTTGAGCTTCAATATCAAGTTCTAGTGACACTACAGATGTGTTGGAAGCATCCAGTAATGCCAAACTTGACGCCAGGAATCAACTTACAAAGGTGAAGAATACATCAGCACCCAGAGGCATCAACAATGCTGGAGAACACCTGGAAAAGGTGGAGAAAATGTCAGCACAACAGAAAGAACAGGTATAATGTGCAAAGCAAAAGTACTCACTCAGGGAAGCCCAGGTGATCCAGTTGGGCTGGGAGATGGAGTGGATGTATGGAGACCACTGTGTAGATGCATTGAAGGCCTGCAGAAGTGGCTAAAAAAGCCATAGAATGCATTAGCATGATTGTCTGAATGATCTGAGCAAACAAGCCCAGAAAACTCACCTAGGAGGCTCTACAGTGAGCCAGGTGATCTGGAAAATGATGTGGACATGTAGACAATATTGAACAAGTGTCGAGGACGCTTGGAGATGGTAGAAGAAGCTGCACAAGGCATCAGAACAACTCAATGAGTGGTCAGATGAAAAGAACCAAAGATACCCGCCTAGTAGGGAGGTCCAGAGTGATCCATATGACCTGGGAGGCAAAACAGCCATGCCAGGCACTGTCCATAGGGCATGCAAGTGACCATCAGTGACACAAATGTGTCAGGACCATCTATAGGTCATGAAGACACCACAAATGTGCTGGAGGGAGCACTAGACAAGTCCCAAGTGTAGTGTTGAGGGGGGGGAAGAGCAGTCCAGGCATGTAAGCAGCATCAAAGTTGAGTTCATTAGCAATCATGTGGACTCACCCAATGTGTTGACCAAACAAATGTATGTTGACAATGTCGAGATGTGATGAGGGCCCTAGAAACAGGCCTAAGGGTGTGTGGACATCATCAGTATAGGCAAAATGGTTGGCTCAAGCTACTCACCTGCCAAGGCCCAGTGGCAATGCAAGCAGTGATGCACTGGGATGATGTGAAGAATACCAGGAGATGTTGAGATGTTGATAAGTAGTGAAGGGAGCTGCAGAGCACATCAGATTAAATGGATGAGTGGACAGAGTGGAGTACTCACCTACAGACCACTCAGATGATCTGGAAGACAATGTGGACACGCTGAGGCTGTTGAGGAGCATCAATAACTTTGGGAATGTGGATGAGTTGTTTGGGTAGTAGTTGGGTCACTTGGACAGCAGTTGAGTTGTTTGGGTGACAAGCTGGATGGCAACATTTGAATGTCAGCTGAGATAGGAATCACAGAATGTGTGCCTTAAGACCCACCAGACATCAAGGATGGCCAACAGGTGTTGAGCCTGATGGATAAAGTAGCTGTGATGGAGATGTTGAGCAGCTCATGGAGAGGTTGAAAATTGTGCTGGAGAAAATGAACAAGGTCAGCAAGGTTATGATGACAGCACCACACATATCGTTGCAGGCTGTTAGCACACAGAAATGTGTATGGAGTGTGCTGGATACAACAAAGTCAATGCATGTCAACATCAAGAACAACTTGATAATGAATCAGAAGACTCACCTGAACTCTGGAAGCCACCTAAAGTTGCAAAGCAACTGGACAAATCCCTGAGCATTGAGCTCAAGGGGGACAGTGCTAGATGTGCAATGTCAATGCAGAGCTTACCAGCACTAACAGCAATGTGTTGAAGAGATCAAAAGGCATTAATGAGACTCAAGAACATCAGATGAAGCTGTGGAAAGCATCAGGACAATTGCAAAAAGCCCCAGAATGTACAGATAACAAACAAGACTCACCTTGGAGTGTTCAAGGCAAGCTGAATGGCGTGAAAGCCAAGCAGATGTGTCAATGACACTGAGATATGACAAGAACTATGTATAGTAATTGGCCTAGGATGGGGGAGATTGCATCAATAAAGTGCAATGGATGGTTAGATGGAAGTATACACCTTGGGCAACCAGAGTTGATCCAGATGATCTGGAATATGATCACATGCATCAAGGCTGTTTAGGAGTGTCAACAATGATGGGAATGAGTTGATGATGTTACAGAATAGGTCAGATCCCAATACCACCCAGTTGAAGAAGTTCAGATCTCATGATGCGTCCGTTTTACACATTAGTATGCCCTATTGTGCACATGTGCCCTCACCTCTTCCTCATTTTCAGGCAACCCTCTCCCTTTCATCTCTAGGTAATAAATCACAGGTATAACCACTCACCAAAACTGCAGCCCACTACCAGTGTGCTTTTGTTTGTATATACTACTATAGTTGCACCCCCACTGTTCATTTGTCCATATAGGCTTTGGATTGGAGGAATTCCTGGAAAGCATCTGTAGATGCTCTCTAGATCTGTTCCAATTTATTCATTTTATTATATTTCATTTTATGCATGCTCTCCAAGTTGCACATGCTCTTGTGCATCCTTTCCACTGCCTCATTTGCCTAATCACCTACCCTCTCTTGCCTGCTCTTTGCATGCACATGAGCATAGAAATAGATGCATTAGATGCATCAGAACCACTGGCAAAAATGTTGACACATTGAAGATGCTAGACTCAAACAACTGAAAAGGATGCAAACACATTAGAATGACTATAACAAATGTGCTAACTCACCTGATAGTGTCCCAACAACTGCACCAAGCAGACATGTTGAGGAAGCATGAAATGTGCTGAAGAATCCGCTAAACAAGTTAGAATGGGTGGAGGGGCAACCAAAGTGCATGAATAAAGAAGATTTACCTTGGGAGAGCAACAAGCAATGTTCTAGAGACATTAGGAACAAGTATATTGATGAAATGAACTCACTGAGTCAAGTTGATGGCCCAGGAGGGTGAATCCAGGTATAGGAGGCAAAAGGTGACCATGAGGATGAATGAAAGTGCCAAATTGATGGCAAAAGCATCAATAGGTCACTGCTGGTGCCAGTGAAGGACTGCTTTATCAATTCAGGATATATTGTTACCTACATAAGCTAATTTAAAGGATATCAAAGCAATCTTTCATCGGCCCAAAACACATGCTCTTTTGCCTCAAGTGCCCCCTTGTGCCACCAACCTCATCATGCCAATGATCTGCCATCCACAGTGTCACACCACCATCCTCTTGTGCCACCCACTGTTGCCCATGCTATACATTGCTGACCATTCTCATCATGCCACCACCACCCCACTCACACTGCTAGTATGACGAGCATGCTTCTGTACATGCTCATGCTTGCCATGCATTGCATCAGCAACTTCCAAGAACATTTCCAGCATACACAGATGTGCTGTCTGCATATGCATACATGCTCACTTACATGTAGTCACATGGGAGGATGATAGAGGGTGAGACATTGGGGGCAGCAGGGTGAGGGAGGGAGTGATGGTCACATTAGCAAGATGGTGAGGGTCATTGTAACAGGCTAAGCAAGTGAGTACACAGATGTACCTGCTTACTATGTATGCATGCTCACTTATATGCATGGATGAGGGTGACTTGATGGTGAGGATAACAGGAAAAGGGAGTAAGCATGCTAGTGCCAGTGTACATAGACATACTGCCTGCTGTGTTGTCATCGGTACACTGATACAGTGTTGGTGTGCTGTTGGTTGTCCAACACAGCTACTGTACATCGCTGTGGTCCCAGTCATTGACATATTATCCACTGATACAGCTGCATTGTTTTGGTTGAACCATCATCATGGCTGTATTGTCATGGCCATAGCATCACTGATGGCGTTGACACACTGTCCATCATTGCAGGTCTGTTACTGTGGCCACACCATCAACACTGCCTAGTGGTAGTGGCTGATAGTGCTGGCAACATTGTCTTGGCTGCATTGTCATTCGTCATTGGTATGTCAGTGATGTTGACATGTTGCTGAGTCTGTGTTAAATAAGATAGAATGAAGAATAGAATAGAATAAGAACTTATATACTATAGGTATACATATGATGACAACATGGGTGTGGTGGATGCAAGGTGAGCACACATGAGAGGGTTGCAGATGCATCGCATAAAGGTAGGCAGATGCTCATCCAAGGTTGAGGAGTACTCCATCAGCTTTTTTGATTGCATCAGAGATGCAGTAGTTATTAATAGATTATGTGGATGGAGGGCCTCTAAGGTCAATTTTGTCTCATCAAAAAACCCCCCCTTAAAGGGGTCTATTGCTTCCAAGATCTACTGCCTGAGGTCATCACTGAATGGGGCCTCTTCTCTTGTAAGTATTGGCCCAGTCCCACTTCATTGGCCTGTTTCACAAAGATAGATGTACTGATGTTGATGTTGTCATAACATAGGTTATAGGGCTGTTAAGCCCGCTCTGTGCAGCAGGTAGCCAATTGGTTCAACAATAAAGAGAGTGATGTGAATGAGATACAGAGTCCACACCTCACTAGGGCCTTGATGATCTATTGTGAAGCACCATTAGGCACCATTCATCCACAGAAACAAAGTAAAAGGAGCTCCGAAGTAGAAACTACAGTTGGATTGCAGTTTTGCAAGTTGCATGATCAGAATGTGGCAAGCCTTTATTTTGATGGGTGCTTAAGAAAGGACATAAACAAACAATCTCATAGAATCTCTGTGGCTCACTGAATGCAATCATTTGGAGTCATTCTTTGAGTGAATGACTTAATATTGAGCATCACTCTAGGGGTCACAATAGTGAGGTTGAGCAAACTTGAGTCATGATGATATGAACTTGGAGGTATAGGAACTTGGAGGTGCTAAAATTTCCAATTACTAGTTATCCAAATGGAACTAGAATCATCTGCATACCATCCTCAGCTTCAGCAGCACCTCCTTTAAATTCCTCTACTTCTTTTTTGTCCAACCTGCCTCCTTTCCTCATCCATAGGACCTTAACATGAGAATTTCCAGCGACAATGCAATTGTTGCATGAATGCATGCACCTCTGCATACTCAGGCAAAACCAAGCTTTGAATGTCAAGCTGCTCTAGAGCTGGCAGCATAGCCATCTTCAAAATGTTCCTGACCAGTTCCCATTAGTGGATTTCCAACACCTTGATCACTGAGTGCATCAGAGGCACTTCTAACAAGTTCATCACCTCCTCCTGGCTATAGATCGAGAGTTCCTCCAGATTTGGGCATAGCTTCAACACTTCCTCTAACCTGACCTGTGAATCACTGCTGTCCTTCACCAATAGGTATATGTGCAGTCCTGTCATGTTCTCCCAGCCCAGATCAAATATCTTCACTGCCAATTCACTCCATCTCACCATAATTCTGCACTCGCATCTGGTCAAATTTACCTGCTCTGTATCAATTTCCAGAATCTCCTCCAAATTAGGACAGAATATTTGTAGCACTTGCAAGATGACCAAGTTTGAAAGGCACAACACAGTTGGAATATCTTTGTCCATTTCTTCGAAAGACAGCAATCAAATGAAGACGTGGATACAAATGCACCTCAGGATATGGTTCTTGCACAGGTTCATGCAAATATTCATCAGTGCCATGAGATCCTTCAATGGATACCCCTCCCTGTTTTCCGTCTCACCGCAAGTCGGGCAAGGTTGAACCACCCTAAACTGGATAATAAAGCAAGTGAGACCTTGAAGCCATTGAGAATGAGCATATAAAGGGCAGGGGAGGCATAGCGGATGGAAACATTCCAATTGCCTTCATGGAACAAAGCCTGGAGCAAAAGGTACCAAAGAAGGTTTGTGCCATCAAGCTGCCTGTTTAATTTGTCCATGTCTAGCCCAACCCTGTTGATCACCTGGAGTCACTTGAAACAGCCCTTGTATCCTTTCAAAAATTCCATCCACTCCCCCTGTCAAAGCTTTAATGAATGAAAAAGTGCTTCTACCCAAAGTGGGCAGTCCTTGGCTTGTAAGAGCCACTTCCTGTAGTGATCCATGTCTTCCAGGGATACCGGACCCCCATCAATGGCAACAAAATAGATCGTGGTGAGAGATTGCCAAAGTCAAGGGGTAGAGAGGGCCAACTCTCTTCACCATTGGCAGACCTGCAGAGAAAGAAGAGGAGTAGCATCTGGCTGCAGGAGGACGTAGGGTTCATTCGGCAATGACTCGATCCAGATTTGTGAGAGAAGTTCTGTGGTGAGATACAACATGTTGGATTGCTTCAAATGCATAATGGTCAAATCCATTATAAAGAAATGCCACCCCATGGTCCAATGGTAAGCCATGGTAAGCTGTAGAGGTTGGAGCCTTGCTGTGTTCCACATGGCTTTAGAGTCAAAGCAAGCAATAATATATATCTTTAGGAAAGCATCCCTGGAAGGGATCTTTGAACTGATACCACCACCATGGCCAGTTTTCACATGCTGAAAAACGCAGGCAAAGATGAACATGAAACCAATCCATTCCTCTATACAATCCCCCCCCCCTATATGTAAGCTCCTCACCTAGAGCAACATAGCCATGTGTAAGGTAAAAAGAAACCTATTCACAAAACCCCAAAAGAAAACTAAATGATTACCCTGACCAATAGCCACCTAGAATGAATGAAACCAAAACCAACAAATCCACTCACATAGTCACCAAATCCAACATAAAGAAGGTCTGGACCCATGAAGAAAGACCCACCAAACACCTGAGCAAGCAAAACACACCCATCATGCCTGGTACACAGCCAAGAGCTAAATCCCAGCACCCGAACCCACCTCAAACCCTTCAAAAAGAGAGAGCAACACACTAGGACCCCACCTCCAAAAGACACCCCCAACCACCCTCATATAACACCTCCTCACCTGCTATCATGTCAACTGTGAATTCCAGGAAAACCTCCACTCCAAGACAATCAGACCCACTAAGTAAGCTCAAAGCAGCATTAAAAGAGTCTAATATGTATTGACATAGGCCCTCCTCCCTAATCAGCCCTGAAAAGGGCCCACCATTTGTTACGCCCTCAATAAATCAAGGGTTAAGTATCAATGGCAAACCATTCACAAACTTACAATGAGCAAGGCAAGAAAGATGGTGAGGAAGAAGGCAGGACCTGATGAGCTCAATATCCTTATGTTAAGAACAAGGAGGGCTAAAAACCGAATGGTCAAGACTGGAGGGAATCCAGCTTAAACAGATGGGTTTATATATTGCAAGGGTCTGCGCACAGACCATGCTATACACTACTATACATGGAAAGATTAAAGAAGAGAAGAGATGGAGATTAAGTACATGAGGTATGAGATCATAAATACATAGATAAGAGATAAGAGTCTAGACCAGTCATGTGATCTGGGTTTGGACTAAGTCACATGACCTTGAAAGATAGGGTTAGGTGTAGAAAATGATTAGGTTTAGGAAAGTTAGGTTAAGATGAAGCCAGAGCATAACACCGTTTCTCTATGTCTAAAAATAAATATGAAACACTTGCAGTAATAGACTAGGATGTGACATTGAGCCCCCTATTAGAGATAAGTAGTGTATACACTTCAACCAATGTGGAACAACCAAGCCCTATTACACTGGAGGACTATGACAGTGCACACATGGAAATGCTGACCCCCACCACTTGCACAGTCCTACCACAACCAAACAGCACCCCCACCCCAAGGCCAGAGATGTTCCAGCTCACAACCCTACCAACCCCCACCACAGTAAACCAATCCAAGGCAAACTGCACTGTGAAGCCCACCTTTACCCTATGTATAGGACCACCTAGCAGCAGGCCTTACCATCAAGGCTCAACTTGGCTCCAAGCAGCCAAGCCATGAAACAAATGTAGCAGCCTTTCTGATGCACACATTTCCTTCCCTGAACCATTTCCCCATAGTGCACCTCGCATACCTTGCATAGCTCTTTGATAATATAGAGGAACATGCTGCACTCATGTAAAGCAGCCTTCCAAACCCAAATAAACGATTGGTGCAAATATATGATTATAATGCAAACATGGTAACAGCAGTGGAAAGGCAGTGGTGGATGGAATACACAGTATTCTTTGTCACAAAGACCAAAACAACAAGTCTGTAATAAAAGTCTCCCCACCAACCCCAGCAAGCAACATCCTACCCCATGTTCTTCCTCATCCACAACATTGAAAGCATGGTAGTTGACCACTTTGACCACATCAAGGTATGGGCCACCTCTAGCATAACCTTTGACATCTGGCATCTATTCACCTCATTTCCATCCTTCCTATTTCCACTTGATGGCTTTGCCACAGACAATCCAAGACTAATAGAGAGAGTCATTAGGCAAATGTGGGTATCCCTGACTGCAGATGCCCAAATCATGAAAATCCTTGTTGAGGATCTGGACTGCCTAGACCTGAAAGACATGTGCATCCACCAAGAACATTTGGCAATTGCCTTTCAACAGCTAACCTCCTCATTATATGCTGAATTACTTGATATGAGACTAACAGAAAATGTTCCCATCCCCTGTTTCAACATCTTTGCAACCATTTCCACTGACTACCCCCACATCTGGACTAAGTTAAAACAAAAGCCCAGCAATATGCAGAACCCTTCACTGGGATCAAAATACTGGATCCACTCAAGCAATGCCACATATGCCATTGCATAACACACCCCCACAGCCTATGCATGTTCCAAAAATCAATGGCTGGCTGGACCCCAAAGCAAACAACACTAAAGCAGACACAATGAAAAGTGGATGCAAACAGAAAGGCAGGGCACTGTAAGTAGGCTGCCACACCTGTGCATATGCCAAACATACATATGATGTAACAACCACCCCCGTACATAACCCCTACCCTTCCAATACAGACTATGTACAATATTCTCCTATGTTATAACACTGATGAGAATAGACAAAACCAACATGCCTCGTGACCAATTGCTTAAAAACCTGCTCAAAAACCTGAGCCCAAGGGTGAAGACCAGCAACTGTATCATGAACCTGAATCACCCCTACCTCTAATCACCCAACAACCAGTGAGGCAAACTAAGTCCCTGAAGACCACAACACCCTTTAGACCATGCACAAAAGAAATGGCCAGCATGCCATGTATAGTATGCCCAATTTGCATAATTCACTGCTAGGACATGTTACGGCCAGTACCGTTTACCCCTATACTTTCTGACACTTTTCGGACTTAGTCGTTTTTCCTTGACGGATCTTATCTTATCATGTCACGTGACTTGTCACCTGACCTTATCTTTAGAATCTCTTTCACAGTCATATGTCCAGTACATGTGGCTTGAGGCTAGACCTCACTACCTGTGCACTCGCAGCCTTCTTTAATCTCCGTGCTGCGTAGGGCTATGCT